>JAHZMY010000149.1:0-39796 GCA_027743915.1 Seira sanloemensis
CATGCATGTTAACATGATAAGTATATATAATGCATGCACATGAGTTGGGTAACTTTTTTACAGTTCATTTCATCATGAGTTATATTTTTGGAGTCTTCACTGTTAAAAGTGAGACTTTTGCCTCTTCTACCACCTTAATGAGGTTTTTTTAGTTACACTGATTTTTAAAAAATCCTTCACATATACATATCGCATATATATTTTTATATAGATATTTTTAGGATCAGCAAAAACGAGTAGGTATAAGTTTTTTTTTTGATTGTGATGCAGTCCACCAGGTATAGGTATATTGTAAAACATCATGAAGACGAGATCAACACAAGATCCTCCTCGTTCGACGCAGACGACAAAATTGCCACAGCGGATTTACGTCATGGGAAAAATGAGGCGATTAAATTATCATTCATCTCTTCTAGACGATGACTCATAATAATATTAACTCACTTCACTCGTGTTTCATTTGTCTGAACTTCTGACTCAGAACATTGCAAATCAATTTCATTTTGACAAATATATATATTGATCATGACTCTTACCTAAAACTAACTGAAAACAGGTACTCCTCTTGTGCAGAATCTCGTAATAGAAAAGTCCCTTCAGGTTTCCCTTCCAACAACTTTTCAGCCTCGTAACGGTCAATTTTTCCCCAGTAAAAGGAGCAATTGGTAATCTCTTTAAGATCCGGAACTAAATAGTGAATGTAGTCGACCTGCAAAAAGACGCCAAGAATTAAATTATCGCTGAAACAAATGAGACTATACATACTATCATGTTCATATGAAAAAACTTGTATGAAGCGCTTAAATCCGGTGCTCCTGGAATAACTTTACATGCTCAATTTCCAAACTCAGTCATTTCTAGCAGCACTTCTATTAAAAGCCTACTAAATGTTGGCTAAACTGTCTAATTTGCAATTCTAATTTTTACATGGAAAATGATTCGAGTGGCCGATAACCCTGGTATATCTTGAAAATTGCGACTGATGTAGAGCTCGATAATCCTTTTGTGCATAATATGAACTTTTACTGTGCCATAGAATGGAGTGTACATCCTTTTAAATCTATAAATATTATTCACTTCCTGGCTGACGCGTCATTTACCTGTGAGTGCGCAGGATACAGATCCGTATTGGCTAATGCAAGACCTCCAAGTAGTACGGAGACGTCAACACCTTCCGCCATTTCTTTGGCACGCTGTTGTCGCATCC
Organism: Seira sanloemensis; assembly: GCA_027743915.1. Lineage (NCBI taxonomy): Eukaryota > Metazoa > Arthropoda > Collembola > Entomobryomorpha > Entomobryidae > Seira > Seira sanloemensis. Next base: position 1,208 of record JAHZMY010000149.1, read on the forward strand.
GCTCGTCTTCGTCATCAATCGGGTAATCAGCAGGATTGAATTTGCTCAAATCAATTATCGGCTGCGCAACTCCCACCGCTAAATTATAAAAAAAACATCACACAGTTAAAACTGCTGTACTCTATATAGTAATTTATCACAATTAGCATAAAAATATATTTTTTTGGAGTAGTACCGTGATTATGGTTTGCAGCAGCGTTTGATGGACCTGGTTCTTCCGTACTTGTCTTCCGGTACATGGTGCAGACACAATTCACCGACCCATTCGGTGGAGAGTCAACTTCTACGGCGGTAGGCTCGGGTTTGCTCTTCCTCCCACTCATCAGCCACTTTTTATTCCTTTTCCCAAAAAAGTCCTTCTTGCCGGAACTACTGTTGCCATTTTTCACCGGCCTACGAGATTTTGTCCATCTGTCGGATCGAGTTCTCCACGAGCTACATGTTGTCTCACCACTTCCCGTCGAGCTTTTGCTATCACTCTGGTCGTCCGAGTCTTTTTCCACTTCGATTTTCGAAGGGCCTGAAGCTCCCGCGGCAGCAGATGTGCTGGGCTGAGGCTCCTTGGAACGTTTCTCAGATCGGTCACTGCTCATGCTGTATGAGTGTTGAGATAACTTGCCTAATCGAGGTCCCATTCACGTAGTCATCCCCCTTTCCATTGACTCAAGCCCCAAATTTAATGCTTGACGATGGAAAAGTGCTGGCGATGATGATGTGCGTTCAGATGTTCACGCGATCTCGGCTAATCATTAGTGATTGATCAGGGATATCTGCAAATTTACGAAAATTAATATTATGTAATTAGCGTTATATAAAAATCCGATTGATATTCGGATAACTGTGAGGATTTTACGTTACAACTGCTTCACTTCACGCTTTACATTTTCTCAGGGAAGCAATTTTTCGATTTCTGCCTTTAAACTTTTTACGTGTTCAATTCATGACTGACGACTTTCTCTTTCTTCGTCTTTTTATATATCTTGTTTTACATCGAGATTAAACCCAATCTTATCCAAAGTTCCATGTCCAAACCAGTTAATACGATTTTGGAATTCGCTAATTTTTGCAGAGATAATCAAAGGCGGAGACTGTGTATGAATGTGAATAGGTAATATATGTATATGATTTATAATTTACAATAATAATTCCAAAGTATTGTACCCAAATTCATTTTTATTTTCAAAAATCGGATCACGTACCGCAATAAATTTTTCGACCATTTCTTTTTACTTTCTGCTAAATAAATATTTTGGTACAGACACGATAAACTATGAAAAACCTGACAGTCAAGACGATGGATCCAAGAAAAAAATTAAACAAAGGTTTGCTTTACACTTATGATTTTTTCTCTGATGATCTTCTTTATGACGTTAGTTGTGCTACTTGATGAGTCTATTATTTGAGCTCTACGTGCCAGTAAAGTATTTTCTGGCCACCTTACGTTCAACATTAAAAGCGGAAATCCGGAACGGTGATGATGCGATGTGAACACTCAGTCAGTACGCAGAGAATAAATAATCCATCATTTTCCAAACACGATGCTGATTACAGTCTATCTAGTGTAACGCGGCCCTAGGCGAACACATAAAAATATTTAATTTATGGACCACCTACACCCTGACAAGATGAAGAAGATTCCCATTTCAACTCACAATAGTATGGACAGAGTCGTATACTTTAATGAAAGAAACTCCAATTTTCTAGACGTCCAAAATCTAGATCTGCACCGTGTAAAGTATTAACCTTTTTTGCATCTATGAAAGATCTAATTTGGTATTTTCAGCAATGAATTGGCAATCACGATTTAAACCACGGCATGGGTGGACAACCACAATAATTAATCAATGCTACTTTGAAAAAAAAGTATTGACCTCAAAGGAGATTATAAAAATACAACAAGAAAGAACGACTTTGTGATTCATGGCCAAAAGTGTAAAAGATGCTACTGGATGCGTAGGCGGAGTCCACAAGAATAGTGCTAATGTTAAAAGAGATAATTTATGCTCTCTGCAGGAGTTGATTCAGCGGAAGATCCTCTTCGCCGAAACTACAAACTAACTTGATTGATGAGGAAATAGCTCATTACACCCTTGTAATTAACTTCCAGTGTAGCATGAGCAAACTCAAACGAGCTCATTCTTTCTTTGATTAATCAAAGACTAGTTTCAATCCTCACCTCCAAAAAAATTCATTATGGCATGTGTGCCATAACGCGCAATGGAAATTCCACCCCCGCTTTAACTCAAATCACTCCTTTGTTCTTGATTTTGTACTCTAAATACAGATTGATTAATATTATTCCTGCAAAGCCACAGGCTACAGGTGAGTAATTAATTACCTCTCAAGTTTAAAACGTAATTATTATTTTAGCACGTGTCGTCGGAATACTTTTTTTTGGTACGCGAATCTTCCCCTTTCTGATTCATGATTAATAACTCTCGTTAAAAATTACAAATATAATATATGAATTTGTGCACACAAAGCTGAACGATGCTTGAAATGAAATGAGTCACAACCAAAAATAGTCTATAATACTTACATTTTAAAACTTAATCCTTTTCCTTCTTTAAAAATCTCCCGATGTTGCACAGACACACACTTGCTTCAATCAATTCCAAAGAGGCTTAAAATACTTCATTCCATTTTAATCTGCCAATATGACGTACTCCACCTTTTTTTATGAATGACCTATTCTGTCGGACTTTAATTCGGTCTCAAGTGGAATTTTTTCCCCTCAACTTAATTAAAGAAGTCTGGGACAGAGTGCACACTAAACGTGAAGCATATCCTGTTTCAAGAGGACTAATGCTGACATTAACATTGAGGAGTAGTTATGTGCTACAAAGATATAGCAAGTACTTAAAGTTTGTTTCATTCATTCACCACTCCAAATTACGTATGCACTCATTAATCCCTCTCTCTCTCTATCCACACGTTGAAACGTTGAAAGTTGTTTGCAAGAACTTTTTTTTCACATTCATTAAATCTTTTTGGAAGATCGGGGCGAATTTTATTGTAGAACACAGCACTAAAATAAAAACCTTCTTTTTAATCAAAGGAAAAATATGGCTTTAAAGGTTTGCTCCTGCTGCTGGATATAGAAAATCACGGATGTTGTGCTCCTCTCTCCTTTAACTTGCTACTATTCTATAAAAATCCATAAAGTGGACTATTTTTTATGAATGTACTTCATACACTTGAGCACTGATTTGTGTGTATAGTAAAGATGCAATATATTCGTCAATATTTTTTATGAATGTGAAATTTGAATATATAGGAGGATGTGATTAGTTTTGCTCCTGTGTTTTTTCTTGCTCTCTTGACTATGTTGTAGATGATGATGAATTTTATTGTGAGGCTTTAACATGAATTTCCTTACATATGTACGCTCTGACGTGTTGAAGCTCACTCCTGCACACAAAAAGTGAGCAAGAGCGTGTGTGTGTGTGTGTACATGAACGTAGGGAAGATAGTGATGTTTCATAAAGCCAACATTTTTACTATCATATCATATCTCAGTGAAAAGTACACAAAACAACATTCTTTCTTGAATATAACATAGACTCATCATTATTATCATCATTCAACTTTTTTTTTAGTTTGCTTATAGGAGTGCAGCAAAAACCCATTCTTGAATTCTGCGAGTATGGACTTATTTTTTCCCCTTTTGACTCTTTCGTAGAGAATCTCTTGTTGAAGGTGTCCGTATTTGAATGTGAGTGCACAAACATTTAAACATGTAAGTACGTACATACACACTGGGTTTCTTTAATGGGATGATACATACGACTCGACGGATGGACGGCCGACCGACCATGAGAAATACAATTTTCAACTTTGCTCTCCTCCTGTTCTACTTTTTCAACTTGGAATGAAGTATATATCACCATTTTACAACCTTTTTTGCCTTTGCATTCACATATTATTCCCTATGGCTTGTTTCTCAAAGAATAAGACAAGGCTTTCCTTTTTCCTTTTATCTTCACCCTTCTACACATTCCATTACCCTAATAGCCTTTGCTGCTACCAGCTCTATACATTATAAAGTCGTCATTTTTAAATTGGGTAGTGTTAAAATGCGTGTTGCAATAATGTGAGTAAAGCAACTGCCTCTGCGAGATCTGAAGTAATCCATTGAACATATGCACGTTATCCTCTCCTCCTACGTCCATACTTTCAATTTTTTCTTCTTATTTCAAAACATTTATCCAAAAGCATCTCCTCTTACACACCCATATACCAATATCACTGTCGTCTTGTTCACTCTCTCCTTGAGTTGAACCTGTGCAACTCTGCTTGTTTTTTTCTTGTGTATATGTGTACTTTTTTCATCTTACTTTAATAGGCTTCTCCCCTCAAAATCCTACCTTCAAGATGTGATGTGGAGAGATCATCATGTATGTGGCTTTTGTCTAGCACTCCTTTTCAAGAAAAATAAACACTCGTAAAAGAGATTGTAAAAGAGTTACTCGCTACAGTTCCCTGTAGACGAATTACCTGATACTCAGCTCAGGTTAATGCATGGAGGTGGAAAAGTTTGTACCTATTCACATGACAAGTTATGAATTATTTTTTTTCCTTTTATTTGCTCTGCAATATATACATATGTATACATATACAGGTTTTGGTAGACTAGGTAGTTTCAAAGCTGTTACGAAAGGAGTCCGTCCCTGTCTCTGACGTCATTTCCTCCACTTTCATTTCGTTGAGAAAAAAAAATTGTTTCATGCTTACTTCACATTTTATGACCACGACGTTGGTTTAAAACCAAAAAGCTTAAAGCTGAATGTAATTTCACCTATATACCAAATTGAGCATATATTATTCGAATAGGGTGTATCATGAACATATCATGGAATATTGGTTTAGCAATATATCCATACTTTTATATTTATTGTGCATATATTATGTAGTAAGTAGATACATATGTATATGGTCTGCCTTCCCTTATTCTGGCATGTTAAAAGCAAAAAGTCTTTCCAATTTACCATTGAGCCAAGAAATGCCTAAACGTAAACTCTTTTACCTGTACTACCACTTTTCTACTGAATGCATTACGGCATGCCTCCATTCACAGTTTCATTCACCATTTTTTGGCTACATAATTTTCCTCTCTTGTCTCTCTGACTTGAATGCGAGTGTCACACTTTACGAAAAGCAAACTGAAACTATACCAGAGTTGTTTACTTGTGCAACACCATTTTTCGTGGAACAGACAGGAAACAGTATTAAAATTTCATTTTCGAGGACAGTCACAAGTACGAATTTTATTGATTTGCAACATATTGAATTTTTCAGACTACACGTAATTTCCTTGAACTGTTGCTTGTAACACATTTGGGATGATTCAATCATAGATAACGCATTCGATGCCCAGATACATGGAATAGTACTACGACGAGAATGAATGAAAAGATGATACTGGCATGTTGCTTTGTGTTTCATTTGGCACGGCGTAAAAGAATTGGGGTTTTTGACTTGACAAATCAATGAAATCGGGCACCAAACTTATTTTTTGTGATATGACACAATACAAAACGGAGAGCAGCTTAAATAATTCATTATAGCCTACTAGTCGCAGGGCACAATAAAAATTTAGCTAAAACCAAAGTAAAACTTATTTTTCAGTCATATCAAAAGCTGAGAACGAAAGTCAAATAATGGAAATTTTGTAGCATTTTTTTTTGTTAAACCGGATCTTGCAAAAGTAGAAAAATACATTCTGCAAGTAAATCTTTTACATCTTTCCAGCCAACGGAATAAATACTTTTTATTCTCATCTTATTTTTGGGTTCATGTGTAGGTAGATGTACGAGGAAGGCGCATAAGCCACCCTGTATGACCCTATAATTTTCACGGACATTCCACCAAAACTCCCATTTGTACCGAATAATCTTTTTAGTTTATCTTGTTTCAAGCAGGTCTGGCAATTAGAGAGGATGGCCAAGCATAAACGGAACTGCGCAAACGATTCACAGAAGCGAGCTAAATAATCTCTTACCATCTTTATTTTAAACTATCAAGTTTTCTAATCTCTTACTACCTTGGGGTAAAAAGAGAAAAACGTTGCAAAAGGCCCAGCCATTTTTGACGCTTCTATCTCAGAAACTTTTGGGATACAATTTTTAGAATGGCGTGCTGACCAGTAATTTTTCCTTGATTGCCTGCGCAAGATGCAGATTTTGCTTAAATAAGCGAATTAGTAGAAAGCACGAAATAATTTTAGTTTTGGTTGGATGATCGTGATTCATTTGGAGTTTTCATTTGAATGTTACTCAAACTACAGCCCTCGCCCTGCACCAGTTCAGACCATATCGCCAAAGTCCATCTTTAATTTCGATACGTTATCATCACTCATTCATGGCCATAAAGCTTGTACCTAAAACGAGCACAGAGCAAATATGCTGTACGAATTTGGCTTACATCACTTGTTTTCTTTCAAATTACCTAATTAGATTTTCGGGATGAATGAAAATTTTAATAGTTGGTTTAATTACATGCTCGAAATATTTCATGCACTGAGGCTTTCAGCAGCACAATGGGTGCTTCAGTTCGTTGCAGTGAACCCATCATGTGAATCATAAAGTCAGATTACTGAATGAAAGAAACCAGAGCAAAACTCACGATCAGTGTCAATCATGCTGATTGCCTAATTTTAAAGAAGAAGTCCTTGGGTGTAAAAATGATTAAACCAAAGTTAGTAATCTTTCTAATCACCTTGCGATGGTACAGACGACGGTACACTGCCGTACAAAGATCACGTATCGCCACGATCAAAAGCATTTTCTACTTAAAGCCGTCCTAGAGCCTTGCATGTGAAGAATATTTTGCAAATTCCCAAAGCTACATATACTTTTAGGTTTCTCATGTTTCGTGTATTTCCCATGTATCTACATATTAATATGCATATCCGTCTAAAATTTATGCGAGCTAGTTGCACACAGGTAATCAGATTTATTAAAGATATATGGATATTGGCAAGATTTGTATCTAGTTTAGGGAGTAGACGTAATGTAAGTGGACGTAAAATCATGCTTGTTTGGACTTTACAAATATTGTTTTAACTTATGTAGTCTACATTAAAACTCAAGTTCGTAAAAATTAATGAGACGTATCAAGAAAGTGAGTTGTATGAATTGAGCGAGAATACCTAATCAGGGGACCATCTCTTTCTTTGTACTTTTGTAATGCTCATCTTTCACACGAGCTGGATGAGTAATTCCCTTGCTCGTCGAAGCACGACAGATTAATTCGTACTACAATCAGCGTGAGACGGGAAAAACAACGTCGTTTTGATAATTCAAATAAAAAATTGAACTCGATGTTGAAGTTTGATTAATATATTTACTGGCTATTATTTCAGGAATTTCGTAATTTTTAATTTAAATGTGAGATAATGAGAAATAACAATGGGGTACACATAGTTATGTTTTCAAAAAACTCTAAACCTACATATGAGTAAGCCCTTGGTTTAAACCGAGTCATGGATAAAAGCACCCAGAATGCCTGGGTGCTTGTCTGGGGTATCCCGATACTATTTTTGAATGCAATTAAACATTAGTTATTTATTGCATAAAAATCATTTAAATATACATATTACATATCAAAATAAATAATTAAGTATTGGCACCATCTTAAGTTTAAATATTTAAATGCAACTATTTTCTATCATTAAACATGCTCATAAGACCACGCGCCGGGTCTTCCAAGACAAAAGGCTGGAAAACTCTCATTAGCACCTGCTTTCCAGATCCATTTGGTGAATTAACGAGAGCATAGACGGGCTCACTCAACCTGACAATTTTTGACCCAATCGCGGCGTCATCTGGACTAAGGTAAGAGGGAAAATCCGGCTCATTTTCTTCGGCTGACTTCCTTCGGTTTTTCGTTCCCATTGCATGCTCTTGAGTTCCGGACTCTTGCTCATTTTCCTTCTCGACGTCACTTTCCTTGACTTCCCCCTGAGCAAGGTCAATATATTGAGATGGCTCGCTATCCAATTCTCCAGATTTTGGAGACTTGAAGTAGTTAGATCCTGGCATAGCCATGGGATTCATTTGCCACTTATTTTTCTCTGGGTGCTGGTCCTTCATGGAGTTGGGCATTTGGAGTGACATTGGAGGTCCCTGCAGACTTTGAAGGAGGGCTTCCTGCTCGCTCATTCCGCTGTTCTGAGTTGCGGGCATTCCAGGCTCCTTGGAGTTGGAGGTGGTGTTCAATATCTCGTGCAGAGGAATTCTGTCGATGCATGGCTGACTCGCAAGCTTTGGACTGGCCCACTCGCATTTCTCTCCGTCGAACCATAAAGACCTAGTTGGGCAAGCGATGGGGTGATAGATACACTTGGGGCAGGTTTGCTCCCACGCAATCCCATTGGAGCAGGAGACGTAGAGACCACGATTTTTACCAAATTCTGGATGGCACAATTCACCATCTCGGAGACAGACGTAATCTCTCAAAATGTTGGGTTTCTTTTTCTCGCCCTCATTCTCTTTTGGTTTGTCCTTGTCTTCTGCTCGCATATCTGTAACTACATGCGTAATATGTATATTTTCCAAATTATGAGTTGTTAAATAAACAATTTGAATATGATTTTTCTCTTTTACTGCTTTAAAAGTTTTGAAACATACCTGCGCATACAACCACAGTTGCAAGATATAGCACACCAAAGGCTATTAATTTGTTACGTGCAAACATTTTGATTTCAAGTCGCCCCAGGACCGCTACCCGAAAATCTTAAAGCAAAAGATATAAGAGATTGTCACCCGTAAAGCTGGAAGAAACTGATGGCTGTTGTGCGAAAGGGCCTTGAATTTATACCAACTTGTAAGTCCTTTGCCCACTGACCCTAAAGTCACTTCAGTTCTAGGTCAGCATTCAAGGCTAATTTTAGCAGCTAGATTTAGTTCACTTTCAACGAAAAAACTCTGTGCTGCAATACACTGGAAATTTCATGCAACTTTGATTTTAGTTTTTAAACTGTGCAAGTGCAAGCCGCCATGCTATTTTATGATAAGTTAACTATTCTCTTTGCTGCTCCCTTTTCGTAATTTAACGGTATCGAAGTAACCCGTCCCTTGAGCACTTGCCTGAAAGAAATGGGTATGGTCAAGATAGAAATAAAAATAGCTGACACAATAACTCTATTCCGCTCGGATTAGCTGACTCGACCTCTTTCCCCAATAATATGAGACACTATGGGACCTGAAAAAGGGCCTTGTGTGAATAGGGGTTACATTGCTTTTACAAATGAAGATGAAAGCGACAACAAAGTATCTATAGATTGCTTTTCAAGGGCTTTTTATATTTGAAAAATAATTAATGTTTGTAGGGACAATCAATCAAAAATTAATAATTAAAGACGATCAGCTTTCAAGGGCTACTTGTAATATGACACATCAGGAATACGAATATATTCATGATAAATCCGATGCAAGCTTCTCAATTCTTAATCGTGGAAGTATTATTTAAAAGTAATTTTTACATTGTAATTCAGATTCAGAATTGGTGCCCTACTAGATTGTTCATGTTAGTCCTAATCTAATTATGCCCATCTAATATATCGGCTCAATCTCATTCCATCTGCCTCATGAGTCTGCAATGAACGAATGGGACTTGGCAAACACTCAAATGGTACTAGTTAATTGATAGGTTTTACAGTCTTCTACACATTGAGAAAAAATCTGGGGAAAGATCACATCTAATCAGATATGGAGCGGAAGTATCTCTTCTTCGGACAACAGCTATAGTGCAGTATGCATAAAAAAATCCTGAGATGATGGAAATAAAGTTACGAAAAATGGCACGTGTTTGAACTAACGTTCATTGTTTAACGGTTTTGTAATTTACAATTCACTCGTACAGGTTTAGATCAATTTGATAGCATTTATACGCCGGATGCTAATTGCTCCCTTATCTGTTCTTGAGTAATGAATTAAAATTTCGAGTTTATCATAAATACTCTTTATTAAATCTATTAAACGTGTTGAAGTCGTTCAGTGGAAAAGTCATAGATTTTTGTACTTTCCCAAAAAAAGGCATTTTTGGAGGAAATTTCCACAGGAGAATAATACAAATTGTGTATAAATTTTTTATGTTAGAAGTTTAAAGTAAGTAATCTTTTTTAGATATACATATATAGCATCCAAGCTGAAGTTTCACAGCTACAAACTCGTATTATATTGGAATTTAAACATATATTTAAATCCTTATCTATTAGGTTCTTACAGTTTGCAAAGATCTAAACCGTAATTTTGTCACATAATTTTTTTATCATACACTAGATTCAAAAATATTTCATTTCGCGTACAGTTAGTGTTGTAGTGTTACATGTTGGTTAACTATTTATATAATAAATCTCACAAAAAGTAGCTTCAGTAAAGGATAAACCTTTCATGATTGATTAGTCGTTATTAATCATATCTTCAAAAAATTTAATGAGATTAGAAAGGCCGATTAGGTAGCCATCTTCGTGATTTCCAAGTGCCCAGGTCTTGTCATGAATAATTGGTGGACATTCTTCCGGAAGTGGGCATGTCTTGGCAAAGTCTGCAAAAAGAAAGCATAATACATCATATTATGATATTGTAAATGCAAAAAATGTAAATGTATTCTGTTCATTGCAGATTATTTAAAAAAAATAATTTATATACCTATCATCCAAACGGAGGCTTTTGAAGAGTCATGAACAAAGAGTAGAGAACTTCCTATCACCTGAAATGAGTTCAAATTAAAGCGCAAATGAGCAAGAGAATCAAAGTAGGTATTATACAATTTAATAATGAAGATCTTAAATTACTTGTGAACAATACGAACCTCATGTGTAGCAAAAAATTGTGACTGTGAGAGTGCGATTTTGAGTGCGTTGAGGCGCTCCAGGTACTGCTTCACTATATCAGGACACCCCTTATGAAATGAGAGAAAAGCCTCCTTGACTTGATTTTCCATTTTCATCGTTTTAAAGTCTTTTGACGATGTCCCGTCGCTCCGTCTAATACCCTCTATTCGAAATCCAAGCGTGGCAGTTGTAGAGATCGTTTCTCTCCAAACCATGTATCTTTAAATCAGACAATAATATTTTAAATAAAATCTCCGATCGTTTTAACTAACTGTAATTTAAAGTTGAATGAGCTACATTCTGAAGTCATTGTTTATACCTAGGCTTTGTTACGCCCCTTAGCTGGTGCTCCTCTGGCAATGGGGCATTGGGATCAATGAGACACATTTTTTCGTACATGTCTTTCCTCAGTTTGGGCTTCTCTTTTGCCTTCACGAGCTCTTCTTCAAGGTACGTTCGGACGCCAATTTTACAATCCATTACACAAGGATTGGAGAAATGTCCCAGCAGATCTTCAAGTTCGATGAATTCTGCAATCGGAATATTTACAGCGTGAGCAAAACTTTTGTAAATTGCTCTTTTCCTTATTAAAAGGTATTATTGCTTCATCACATTTACCGTTTCCATCTTCATCTTTGTATTGTCCATAATACTGAGGTACAAATGGTTTCAACGAGTCCTCCATGAGAATATCGAGAGCTTCCTTTTCTCTCTGGCAAAATTTTTTGAGGATGGTCCCGTGCTGCCTTCCTGATTTGAAGTTGCCTTGATGCCCAGCTGAAACCGACGCACAATCACAAATCATATACATTTATTTTTTAAAGTACTGACCTGACTGATTCTTTGAATTTTGCAAGTTTTCCAGTCCAAAAAACGATCGCAATAAACTTATGTGCTCACCTAGCTGAATCCATGGCTGTTGTGCCTTATTGTGATATGTCTGGATGAAAGGCGTTACATGGTGGAAAAATGTCTGTACCTTTTTCCATTTCGACACCTGTTAGACCAAATCAATCACAAAAGTTCTAGTATTAGTCGGTACAAAAGGCGCAATTCTTTCAAGTGACAAGTGCGTAGCATGCAGCACTGACAGCCAGTCACTCAAAAAACAATCTTCAGAGATAGAGAGAACACTTCATTATTCACAGACAGACTGAATTACGAGGAAGCTTTTTTTAAAATGGCATCTTCAAAACTGCTAATATTATTAACATAACTTTATCCATCGTCAAATTCGAAATGGAGAATTACGATTACGAAGGATTATTACGATTTTCGAAATTACGTTCATCCCACAAACTCTGCACTGAAAGGAATATTAGGTATGAATGTATAAAGTTTGGTGGACATTGCCTTAGTCTGAATAGGCTGAGGCTCCGAGTCATCCGTATCCCATTCTGAGGATAGGTCGTCACTTGAAGGATCCCCATACTCGGTTGTTGGTTTGAGTCCCATAAGGAAAGTATCGTACCCCACACCAATGTTCATCTCGTTTTCGGAGGTAGCACTTTGAAAGACAAATTATCACCATAAGACCATAAAGCCAATTCGCCTTTACACATAAAAGTTTCTTAATGTTTCTCAAAATATCAAACTTTCGTTGTTTTTAGCCACACTCTCTTTTTTTTGCGTTCACTTCCTGCCAACTACAGAATAAAAAAGTCTTTGATGCTAAATGTGTGTTTGCATATTACACGGGTCAGGTCAGTGTAGACATTTACTACATGATGATGCATTGCTTAAGCCTGTTGAGACATCGTATTGATGATGATTACTATTTACTTCCCACAGTCAAAAACAAGCTAATGATACTCTTGAGAAAAGGAGGATGATTTATAAGATTTATTTGAATAAAATGAAAAAACAGGATATCACGAAAGACTTTTCATATACTATTTTACACAAACTGTACTCAGTTTTGTGCATTGCTGCTGCAGTGGAGCGGAATTGAATAAAAAATCTTTTATTGGTTAACAGTAACAGTTCCAAATATATATTTGCTTTTTTATTTTTGTGACCCTCAAGTCAAGCCAAGAAAGTATCTCCCATACCAGTAGCTACCCTGCCAGTCATAAATTATAACTGAATTAACCAACAAAAACACATTTTTTTCTCTTTTAGAAATACATACAAAAATGATTAGCGTCACAACTCCCAACCTTTTCCTATAATCTGGTTGCATGTTATGTGCCTGTTCTATATAGCTTTTTTATCTTTCTTTAAGCTTCATATTTTTATGACATCAAAAAGACGAAGATGATGGCCAGAGATAGCACATTGCCGTATACCTATATCTTTCAAGTAAATACTACTTGTTGATTTGCATACGAATGTAGCATCCACGCACACACGCCACAGGTCTAAAGTCCTCTTTCCTCTCTTTCGGCACATGCACATTCAATTGTCACTGTCAGTCAGTCTATTTTTCTTTAACTGAAACGGAATTACTGGTAAATTAAAGTGGTCTTACTTATGTTTCAGCATTTTTGGTGCTGTTCCCTGAACTGTGAACTCCAACCAAATGCAATGATTGGTGTAGTATTTACAAAGTGAAATCTGCGCCTTTCACAATATGCCCAAGCCCAAAACGCAAATATTATCTATAGTCACTTTTAAGACTGTGGAACTACAAACGATAACGATGAACTTTTCAAAATTGGACTAATATACCGTCGTAACTGTTTACAAAACAGGAGGGGAAGAAGAATGCAGTCGAAGGATAATCCCTCTGACTTTTGCCAACAACATGCACACACACAGATTCATACTGAAACGCGGATGGCAATTGAATACCTATTGTACCAGAAAAAAACTATCCGTTTTAAACATTTACTGTTTTTTGAAGCGCTTAAATATATTAGTTTCCTTAATAGGCATAAGATAAAACTTTTGTGGGCAAACCTTTGCTTAGACATCCCTCGTCTCAATGAACTTATGAATATGTTAGGCCGCTAAATTAACACTTTTAAAAAACTAACTCACTTTGTGACTTCACAGAGAGACTTTGAGAGAAAGGATTATGAAAATTGATCGTACATACATATATGCTTGTCGTAGAACATTGCCTACAACACTGCCTTTCTCTTCTCTCTGTTGAGCTGTTGGGCTTTGAAAGTGTCAAGAAAATCTGAATGTATGCAGATTAAGTACATAAATCTCTCTGCAAACGCCAACAATAACCATTTTCCATTCACACCAATTTTTACTTCCAATACTATAAACCACAACCAAACACGAAAACGGTTTTTTCAATTTCACATCACTGAGAATAAATTTGCATAGTTCATTATTACAATTTTTGGTATGTACCTTTTCCCCTTCCTTTCGTCAAAGTAATAATTTTTCCATTTATTGCTCCAAACGTAAAATAGAAGAGCTTTGCTTGGCACGGCTCTCAAACGACGGGATAAAAATTTAATCATAGCCTGAAAAACGAAGGATGAGAATGATGATGAGATATGAGATATATCTTGCTAATAAACAGACTCTAAATAGAAGTTAAGCTCGAGGAAGGGCAGAAATAGACTTTTTACGATTTTTAAATTCTACTTTATTTTCAATCTACGCCTCAAATTTGTAGTAAGTATATTTGAACAGATGCAGAAAATAGCTTACATTTTTATTCACAGTCCTAAAAAATCCTGCCATTTGTGAAACATGAAATCCTTTTACATCCGCCATAAAATTACAAAAGAGTCGACGAACAACGCCTATGTGCTCACTCTTGCGCTTTTCAAAGAGAACAAAAGATATGACTTTGCAGGCGAACCAGTGTATATACCACAGATACATTGGTTGCATCAATCGTTGATTGAAATTGACACATTTGTATGTAGTATCAATATTGTTTTAAAAAATACAATCTCTCAGGGATGTCAACTTGTGACAGAAAAGTGAAGTGAAATTAAGGCATGATAACGTTTTATCGCTAAAAATACTCCATGTCAAAGAGTCTTCAATGTGGGTTGAATGAATGAGCAGAATAGGATTTTTTTTTCACTCCACACATCAACCAACTACTATAATTGTTAAATCAATTATTTAAAAACAGATGTCAAACAAAACAAAAGCTTCAGATGTAATTCTAAAACATGCATCTTTCAATTTGCCGGTTCGATCCAAATTGTAATGCAAACTTCATTTTACGAAAGTAATTTCCTACACAGAAGAGACTTATGATCAGATCGTGATCACGCTCGCAATATCATCGATTACACCATAGACCCATGAATGACTATGACACATTCACTAATGTTCGGTTTCATGCAGTTCACACAAAAATATGCCAGTCGTGTAAACAATGCAACTTTAGTCAGGTTCCTTCTTACAGACAAGCAGACAATTGAATTTGAAAAAAAAGTTTAAAAGAGTGAAACTTTTTCTAACTTGCTGGCGTACCCACATTTAAACATGAAATAAATAGCTTGAGCTATAAAATGAAACTGAAGCTGTGCTGTGGCAAATTGCGGAAAAAATAGTGAAATAAAATGTGATTATGATTGTATGGACTACGAAAGAAGTTTTTTTTTCCTTTATCCGTCTTACCTTCGAATCGTGTAAAACTGGGTAGATTAAAAAGTTAGTCATTGGAGAGTTCACTTAAAAAATTCACATATCAACCTTTCATCGGTGTACACGTTCCGTTCGTTATTGAGAAATCAAAGAACTCTGAAAGTGAGATGTGCTGAACTGAACTCATGTCGTAAAATGTGTGGCAACAAGATAAAGTGTAATCCTTCGGAAATGACAGGCTAAAAACAACTTTGAAATTTAAAAACGATGAGCCTCCTTATTGCCTCCAAGCTCGAAAAAGCCTAGAATAAAGATGAATCTTTATGATAAGAAATGATGGTTTCTCTGAATTTTTTCACGGGTTAGTCATAGACTTTTATGCGAAATGATTATTGCTATTGATTGTAAGCCATGAGCTCATATTTTTCCCACACGTTGTCACTATACGATTCTCCCAAACCTCCATTGGACTGTGGTTACTGCGCACACCATTTCCCAAAAACTATTACTTTTCCTCAAGCACTTTGATGGACTCACGGTCAACCTTCGTCATCATCAAAATGAGGAATGATGTGGTGCACAAATGTCCACTGCCAAATTACAACTGCGTGCTTTACGCATTTTCATATGTGGGACTGGTGATGTGATACACATGCAAAAAGAAAGACCTTTGAAGGCATGAATCCTACAACAACATCCATTTCTTCTTTCCTCAGTCGACATTGTCATACATTTTACTTGAATTCAAAGACCCCTACTACAATTGAACTTTTATATCGTACATGGCAAAAAATGGCTTTATATAAATGTTTACGCAGCAGTAAAGAAAATTATTACATGAGAAATAAGCTGAGCTTCACAAACTGCAAAGATCATCGTCATCATCATCATCCCTTTACTATGTGCTATCTGGTAATAATCGTTTTAAAGTCTCGTTTACAAGAGATATTTGTAATGGATTTTAATGCGTTATATGTTATTTGCAAATGTATAAAGCACTTAGGGATATGGGCATGTTGTAACTGTATTATTATGCTAATTTCTGAAGGTTAATGGCAATATACAAATGTTAGACAAATCAATACTATACCTTACATTTCATATTTCATATCCAGAGCAAGTCTTGTACTTACTATAGTCCCTCTACTAATTGTGTTTAAGCAGATGCTATGCTAAATACAAAGTTAAAGTTACACAATTGCTCAACTTGCAAAAAAAAATCCTGTTCTGCGAACAGAAGCGGTTTTCATAGTTTGACAGTAGTGGTGCTTCGTATTTATTATAAAATGCTTCGTGTTCCCGTAATTTGAGATGTTTCATTTACCACTTACTAAATCAGTTGGGCATTCACAAATGCAAAAAATGTATTGCATGATGCCAATACTTACAAAAATCACGCTAAATTACGAGAGATGCCACTTGCCCCTACCACTTGCCTTATAGGCAGTTTGAAAGTTTAAAAAAGAGTAAAAATAAGCAGAGATATTATACCCAAGTGTATTACACAAAGTAGTTAAGCACATTGATTATCTCAGATTAAGTTGGTTGGGGGACATTAATAGTCAACAACTCTAGCACACCGTGTGGTGTTTAGCGTGCAGCATATAATCTTGGTAAAGAAATATGAAACTGAAATACAATTCAATTGACGTCAATACGAAGACAAATAGGCATCCGGTCAATGTGAGACCTCCAGCTGGACTGCACAGAGTTTAGCCTCAGAGGCATAAAACGTTGATGCTAAATGCTGTTGTACATGTGTTTAAAAGCAATCAACAAGTGTTTAAAAGACTGTTGACCATCAAACTCAAACCAAATTTTAATCCTCCACAACCACAAAACACTCACGAAGCACATGTATGTACTTATACTTCGCATTTCACTGGAGCAAAACTCTAATAAATTGAGCTAATGTACAACATGAGCATGTATCTCATTAATCCATTTTGCCAATTTAAATGTTACCCTGATTCCACGCAGCACACCCTACACAAAATTTCCAAGCATTATTATTAAGTATGTGTATGTAACAAAGGCGAATTACTGGTTTTAAAAATTACAAAGAATGCTTTTCCAGCACTTTAGATCACTTACAATAGTTTTACTGCCTTTTTAGAAAGTCAAATGACAACTTTCAAAAAAGATTTAGTGCTTGACTCAGTACCTAATAGAATAGAGTTCAGGAAGAGTTTCCAACAATTCCAAATCTCTCAATGCGTTCATATTTTTTTCGATGCAGAATGTCAAAATGCTTTTGAAAGATTTCTTTTAAACTAACATTGTACTTATGCATGCAACATGGTTTAGCTAATACAGTAATGGGATACGTAATTGGTGCAAAGAATGAGCATAATTTGGTGGGTATGATGAGTGGTATGGCGGTATGTGTATTAAACAATGTTACATGTTCAATGTTATGTAAATGCTTCGAAAGAAAGCACGTTGACGAGCAATTTCTCTATTGACTATGAAACATTAACTTTTGCAACCAAAAATGGTTACCCGTTGCGTTGTGACTGTGTAAAAAGGAGCCTACCCGAACTTGTGCTCATGAACGAAAGATGAACACGCTCAGGTTGGAACGTTACCTCCTGGTTCGTGCTCATACGAAAAAATAATTGTGATGTAATTACATCTCTGCCAATCAAAATTTTTGGTCAATCTCGTGTGTGCTCCAATAGCAGAACTTTTCAACAACTGATGACGCCATCGTTGGTGGGCTTGAAGGCTAGCAAAATCTCTCCTAGGTATTTTCCATGATGATGATCGGATTTCCAGCAACACGAAGGAAACCAGTAACCAAATACTACCGTGCTTTAAAATGTAAATAGTCTCTAGTCCGCATTCCTACACATACTCTAGCTCATCGCATCAGATGCTATACATACTTAAATGTTTCCAGATAACTTGATTGAACATAATATTCCATACATAGAGATACAGGTTCCCGATTCAAATCTTGGAAACTTGAGAAGATTAAGTTGAGTAGATGTGGAACTGGCCATTGGCACTCATTCCAGCACAAGGTCAAATTCAAAGTGCTGTGGTGAGTTACCATGCTCATTTAGAGCTTTTTCTTTACCTATTTTTTCACAATATCTGTATAAAAACTGATTAATATGTGAAAACGTCACGATAATGAAATAACTTTACCAGCCTTGCTCTCCCGAAAAGAAAAACATGAGATATAAAAACAATCTTGTAAATCATAGGCTAAGTAATGAATAAAAATAACTTTGAAATGGCGAGGCGAGGTGCACCCGACCATTACAATTTACATAAGGATGCAATCTTCCTCGCCAAAAACTTACAAATTCACACCACATCAATATAACTCCGCAGTTTCTCATAATAATTTTGGTAAAATGAGCGTCGTCATATAATGAAAACAGAGTCACTGTGAGACCACAAACTACGATAAAATAACTTATTTTCAAGTGCAAATTATAGTGTGCTTGCCTCCGTTTATTCGGCTACTAAAACATTATCCAGCAACATTTTTACTACAAAATTGCCATTTTTCTAATATCACTCGCATTAAAATTGCTCGGAAAAGTGAATATGGTCATATTTACGTACTTTATTGCTGTTGTGTTATCCATCAAAGATTCAGGAGGGCTAATTCAATTTTTACGTCGTGATTTTAACATAGATAGAGAAGCGCAATAAAACGAAATTTCTCGTGATTCTCAGGCTCCATTGCCTAAATGATGGAGATTAGGATTTTATAGAATGGAATTATCCCAAACTTTGTCTCCGCTTTCACTATGCACAGTATGCTGCTTTAATTTCTCAGAATTTTGGAATTGTGATGCATTATATACATATTATTATTTTACGGAAAAATTGTTGCTCTCTCACCTCTCCTCCACAAAATGTATCACTAGTCGTGGCTTCTTCATCCTTTTAAAGTTCAAATCCGGTAATGTTCTCATTTTGAGGTTTGGAATCAACTACACGCTAGTACTTTAGACGCAATTTATTTTGGGATAAATTAAAAGTAAAACGAAGTCCAATTTATCAAGTCTCAAGCCTTGATACAAATCCCAACCAAGTGAGTGAGAAAGGCGTCAGAATAATCCGCTCCAATTTTACACAAAGTTCCACTGATTTATTGGTTGCAACAGCATTTCTCATTCTGAATGACAATACACTTTTTTTACTATCAACCGTAAAATAAATACTACGTACTTTTGGATTTGCGCATTTAGCTTTTAGAATTATCGTTAATTACCCGTTCAGCATCGTTTTACACGTAAATACTTCCACAAACAATTTATTGACGCTTCGCCTACTTCATATGAATGAGAGACACACTCATCCTAATATACTTCATACGTTATGAAAACCCGAAGGTTGCAAATAATACAGATAAGAACTTTATCGGGCCATTTTGCATTTTCAATAGATGACGATTTAGAAGAGCACGATTTTGTCATTTATATTACATTCGGCTCGTGACGTTATCGTCAAACTGCTCTTGCATCAAGTGGCACAAACAATAAACTCGGCAAGAGCTGCAATAAAAGCCGATAAGATTAACTAATTACCACCATTCCCTTTAAGAGGTTTTTTGAGAAATGGCTCTCGGCATTTATTTTCTTTGGCCTTGAATAAGCCTAGGCAGTTGTTTTAAACCTGTGACATGGAAGTACTCAAACCAAGGGCACGTTATTCAAATTTTACATGCTTAATTTGCATGGAATAAATGTTCCTGTTAAAAAGTCAAAGGGGGATCGGGCCACGTTAAAAATGGCTGAATCGATGGCCTTGATTAATTATTAATTTGTATGAATGTGTCATAAATCCTTTATCTATGTCAGTAGGAAACATCCGCCCAGGAAATGAAATCGTAATAAAAATCATTTGCGAATATAATCCGTATTTCTACGTCTCAATAGTTTTTATGAAATCCAATGTGCATCCTTTTTCCCTTATCTCAATTTGTCATCTCATATAGTATGTCTACGTCTCATGTAAAAACCTTTTACACATACTCCAGATACGTCAATCAAGTCAAACACACACACATACGCTTCATAAATGTTTGATTTTTTTACAATGATGATGTGCAAGTCTAATGAAATTACGAGTTTATCAGATTTCAGGTTTATTACTTGCAAAGATAACAAATTTCAAGATCAGATTTGTTTTCGATAGGTTTACATATTATTTTTGATGGTTTGTACCTCCGCTTTCCTTTGCGCCCCTCCATGCAGTGATTGCGCTTCCAGCGCCGGTGCAACCGAGAAGTTAATGACATCCTTGTCTCAAATTAGTGATGATAAGACTGGGAAAATGTTTTGGAATGTGTTTGTTTCGACAGCAATGTCAAGTAGCGGCAACAGCTCACATTCACTCGATTTCACAATCACAACTGAACTTTCCGATGTGGAATGAGTTAATCACATGAAGAAAAACTGGATGGTGAGATTGGTTTTGTAATGCTTTTTTACGAAGCGGTACACTCTAATAAAGTTAGCATAGATAATACATTTTAGCTGATCTCTCTTGAATAAATTAATTCTAATCCCAGTAAAAAACTTTTCCTTCTGGTCTTTGCTCCTTCACAACACTCATTTATTAAGTGACATGAGTTTAGATTGGAAAACAACTTGGTACATGGGCAAATGGTACGGGAGCAGAGCAAAAGTTTGATTTAATATGCACAATGTGTACTAGATCAACAGAAATTGTTTTTATTTTAGTTTTTCTTCATAAATTACAAACATGGTAAAACCTGATGAGGGCTCAGGATCAACTGAAACAATCTCACCAAAATACTGCCTAAGTCAAACCCGGTTCGGCAAGACCCAGTCGGGAAAAAGCTTTGTTGAGTAAAGATAAGATGAAACCTGTGTGAGCAATAACCTAGAACCACTCCACACGTGAAACTTGATTCAAAAAATTAGTGTGAGTGATGCTAAACTTCTATCACACTTTTTCATCAGTAAATAGTCGCAGATTCCACTGAAATAAAGAGTCAACAAAAAACTTCTCTTCTTTTCGACGAACCTCAATTCAAACGAAAGAGGAGAAGCAATTAATTGCTTATAGAGTTTGTGGCTAGACGCCAGAACAGCCCCAAGACTGTTTCACTACGTTTGCCCAGGGGAGAAAGAAGATGAATATTGCACCTGATTATGAACAAAGTCGCGTTTTATGGAGATCCTCTTCTCGAGCGAATTCTACTAAAATTTGACCGAAACATGTAATAACTTTGCAGAACACACGTAGGGATGTGCACCTATGGACTCCTAGTCCAAAAAATATTTACTAGTTACTTAATGCCTTTTAAGTTGAAAAACTACTATTTTGGAAGCCAGCCCACAGATAAAAAAAAGCGCGATGTAGTGATGTAGTCATTCACAGGAACGAAAGGGAACTGACAATTAAGTGCGCGTTAGATAGCCAAACACCGTCACACTCACGGGGCAAATCTATGTATATCGTGTAGGCATA
Organism: Seira sanloemensis; assembly: GCA_027743915.1. NCBI lineage: Eukaryota > Metazoa > Arthropoda > Collembola > Entomobryomorpha > Entomobryidae > Seira > Seira sanloemensis. The sequence continues at coordinate 23,019 of JAHZMY010000149.1, forward strand.
TTCCATGTACGAACGAATGTACATTTCTTGAAAAAATGCCTACTTTTTTAATGACTTTGGTACCATCAATGCTACATTCCCATAAAGCTGCTGGAAGTTGAAAAACAAAGGAGGGGATAAAGTGGAAGTTGAAAAAAGATTGGGGCGAGAAAATGGCAAGTTTATGAGAGAGAGAAGTTACTATTATCTTGCGTTCCTTTTTTGTGAAAAATAACTCACTCGAGTAGTACGTTTGGGAACAAGGACATGCAACTTTGTACATTTTGCACACTCTTCATACCCACATTTTCACGATAGAACAATTTTCCTTGTCGTTTATCTTTGAAAACATCATCTGGACATAGTCTTTCCCTTACTGCCTCACTCGATGCCACAATTTGATGCATGATGGATGAACGTCATACGCATAAGTACTGACTCGCAAGTTTATAAATAAATATGTTTTTGGGTCTTATTTCCTCGGGGTGGGATTTAATACATGTCCAATTAACTATTTTCAGATTCACTGACGCAATACATTTTTCCTTTCGGATGGATGATGAATCCTGGAATCTTTTAAGGGGTTTATGAAAGGGGACTAAAACTGAAATTACACAAAGGATGAACACATTTGCCCCACAGCTAGCAATTTTGGGGGAAAAGTCTGTAGTACGGATCACTATAATATTTTCATGTATGCGTTTGATCTACTTGACTAAATTCCAAGAACTGTCGGTAGAGAGTAGATTTCAATCGAAAAATGTACGACCAACTTCTAGTAGTCATACTTTATCCAGATATGCCATGAGAATTACGAGGAATATATTATAATGTGTGCAAAACTATTACAGTGTCCTGAGAAATTCATGGTACGTGTACCATTGAATCGCACGCGACTTGCCTCACAGGTTTGCATATATTTAATGTCCAACTCAATCGGAACATTTATTTACTAGAGACAAGGGAAAATTGTGATAGAGGCAGCGCAATAAAATTTGAGAAATGCAATAAATAAGTTTTGCTTAATATTATTACTGAGCCTTGCGTAGATACCTAGCTCTGAATCGGGTCAATGAAAAAATATGTAAAATTCCAACGAATGTCCAATAACAAACTATCATAATCACATTTTATAGTCGCGCTTTTTAAATATTCCAAAGCGGATGGTAAGTTAAAATCATAAATCACATTTTTGCCATTGAACTGAGCAAAAACGTGAGTACTCAAGTCTCATTCATTCACATGCTTAGGCAAGATGATCATCGCTAGCAACAACAACTTCCTCAAATACTTTTGGCTGAAAGCTTTATAATAATGTTCTTCCTTTATGTTTCCACGATCTCTGATCATGAGCAGGATGGTAATGACATTCGCGAAAATCATCATGAGAATTATGAATTTGCAATGGCACAGGGTTAAATAAGCTCAACTAGATTCTTTGGGCAATACCTCTCTTCCGTTTTGCATAAGGCTTAATGGGATGATCGCAAATAAAAGTCTAAACGCATTAATCATTAAGACCACTACTGTAACCAGCCCCTTTCCTAATAATTATATCAATCAGACATCGAACCATGTGCGAAAAACGCGTAAAATCTGGAGATAAGTAGAAAATGCATAATTATAATTATACTGCAGTCGAATCAATTTTTAACGATGGACGTTTATTGCTAAATGAGAGCCAATGGGGCGTACATTTATTAGGTAAGTTTCTTCCTCTCCAGTTCAAAGACGTAGTAATGTACGGAAGCAGGAGCACTTACAGTTTCTTATAACTGTACATGGTATGTACATAAAGATAACCAAATTGGTTTTGCACTTATTGAACTATTCGTAAAATGCTTTTTGCAGCCATGTCTCAGCTCTTTTGCAGAACCCTATATAAATAAGCCATGGATGACGTTATGCGGATATCGCAGGTGAGCAATCAACCTTCCCACAGTTAACTTTACATAAGGTGTATACATTGCATGGCAATATTCAGAAGAGAGTGAGGAAAAGGGTTTACACTTTTAAGGATTCGAAGGTCAACTGCCAAACACGGCATAAAAACATATTCAGCTCTGCCATGTGCCTTATCGGTCAGGCATTTCATCCTTTTCCCATAAATGCAATACTCAACGGAAATATTTTGGGAGGTTGGAAGTAGATGCGATTTTTGAATCGTCTTAGCAAACACATGAGTTCAAATATGATTCGCATTTTACAGCTTCTCAGCCACGGTTTTAGACTAGGATACATATTTACATAATGCGCGCACATCTACATACGCTGGAAGTTTGGAGTGGAAATGGAAAAAATTAAACAAAAAAATATTTGTTTGGATTAAAACCTAAAGGCTGTCGTAACACCTCCTGTCATGACCTTCGAGTAACGCAGTAATGAGCAAATAGGAAAATCTTTGCCTAATCGGATACCATGCATGGGAGAGCGATCGAGAGTTCATAAACAATACGAAAAAAATGCTCTTGTACTTGAATTTATTAGGCCACACACATGCTCCATAATTTACTCTAGTGAGAGCTCGTCGTAAACTTTCGTGATTTGAACCATGTGGGAAAAAAGACACCACAACAGGGGCGGCGTATTTTTCAATATACTTATTTGCTTAGCTTCCAAGTGTTTCATGATGTGAGATCTTCCAACAAAAAGCCTAAAAATTAAATGGAGCTTAGAAATGGAAAGTAGAGCTTCCACAGTAAATACATCCACACATGAAAAATGACGTCAATACGAATGAATTGTTAGAGCTGGATGAACGAACTTCACTCGCTAATTTTTAAAGCTACATTTTGTTAATTAAAAAAAGTTGCAAACACATTCTTATTCAAATTCTGCGAGCCTTATAAAAAACAGCACTCGTTGACTAATATGAGAGCCCCAAAAGCTCTTTGACAAATTAATTGGTCTGCAGCTATATCTGATGGTCAAAAGTAGTGTATGTACGTAGCAAACTCTCAAGCAGGAATTAATGGCAAGGTAAAGAGTAGGCATCAGCGTCGAGTCTCGAAAAAGCGAGAAACTCGCTCTCGCTCGCTCTCGATACACACTCGCTAATTTTTAAAGCTACATTTTGTTAATTAAAAAAAAGTTGCAAACACATTCTTATTCAAATTCTGCGAGCCTTTTAAAAAACAGCACTCGTCGACTAATATGAGAGCCCCAAAAGCTCTTTGACAAATTAATTGGTCAGCATAGCTATATCTGATGGTCAAAAGTAGTGTATGTACGTAGCAAACTCTCAAGCAGGAATTAATGGCAAGGTAAAGAGAAAGATCCTTGCTTGTCACAAAGATCTTGTCATTTATTTTCAAAAAGCTTTTCAGACTTTAGCGTGCGGTAATTCAAGACAGACGATGATGTTGACGATGATGATGACCGCGCTTTCAACCTGCACGACCATGTATATACACATAGGTATATATGTAGTGTCTTTTTGGCTCTCCCATTCGTAAGAATGATAATGTCTGGGCTGGCTATCTGTGGTGGTTGGATGACTTAGACTTGAGAGCTTGTATTGCCTAAGTGTGGACTAAGTGTGGAGTAGTAGCTCAGTGCGTAGAGCAGCTGCCCGGTAAGCAGTATGCCCGGGGTTCGATTCCCCGGCGCTCCACATACACTTTTGCAATACAAGCTCTTTCCTGATTTCACACTATCTATCTCCCAAAGTCAAACAAACTGGATCACATTACATTCAAAAGCAAGGTAAGGCAGTTTTACCATTTTCATTCTCCTTCTAGTCAAACAAAACGGATGGAATGGAATGTCGAAAGTACAAGCGATAAACGCTAACGACTCGTATAAAGAGTCAGATAGTACATGCGCATGATCCATTATACTTGATGCTATTTTAATTTATTTACATATAGTCAAAAAATTGAATTTAGCAAATGTCTATATGTTTTAAATACAGGTCTTTCAAAGATCAATTAAAAGAAACAGATGTCAATGAAATCGTAAACGCAACAATTAGTCAAGAAAAGTTAATTAACGAGAGGTTTGTACCTAGAGGAAATTAATAATAACGATGTAGAGTTTTCTGTGAGCTCACCTATCACAAGGAGTTTCGTCAGGGACTGTCTCGATTACAATAGATGTCATCTTAAATCACTATGCATATGAATGCGAATACTGATTGAGGTAGAGTTTTCTGTGAGCTCACCTATCACAAGGAGTTTCGTCAGGGACTGTCTCGATTACAATAGATGTCATCTTAAATCACTATGCATATGAATGCGAATACTGATTGGATCTTTATTTTTATACAATGTATCAATGTGCACTGGATGACTTTGTTCACCACTTCACCATGCATGCCTTAAAGACACATTTAAGAAAGATTTCACAGGGCTCATAGAATATTTTTTTCTTGAGGACATAATTTATATTCGAAACATTTGACAATTTCTTCAAAACAAATAATAATCCAGTGAAATGTTTTCCAATAACTTTTATATCACAGTCGCACTGACTAATTTTAATGCTGAGGCAATCATAGTACGCACGAGTGACCAAGAAAATTTAGAAATCACGGAAGCATCAAGATAAATGGAAAATGTACACATGTAAGAAGACAGCAAATATTTGATAATTTTCAATCTGTTGAGGGTCACGTAAACATGGGTCTTGCTGCAAATGATAAGCCTTTGTCAAACTCTTTTCCAGAGCTTTACAAAAACGTATTTTGAATTAAAGTATGGGGATTAAGCAAAAGGAAGTCGAATAGAGCACCAGCACCTGTTCACAGTCAAGTCTCAGAGACTACTAAACATGTTTATAACAGAAAAAATCGGCAATACGGTGTAACCTTTTTTGCATTCGATTAATAATTATAAAAAGCACAATACTATTTTTTATTTGTTCTCATCATCATCGTCATCAACATCATGATTACATTCACATGAGAGAGCTGTACAACACGCATAGTGCAATTACAGGTGAAGTCAATTATTCATCTTTCTATTTACGCCTTGAAATCTTTAACGAAAAAGGAATAAACTGGTATAGCCAGCAGAATACAAATCACGAGAGAAGACCAAAAATTCATGACAGTAAGAATCAAGACCACCACCATATAAAGGGGAAACTAGACAATAAATAAATACACGCCATGCTTTACACACAACTTTCAAATAAGCAGTATTGAAACACCGTTCGTTGTTAAAGTTATTTGTCACTTTGGTGTAGATGCTGGCGGGGCATGGTGCAGGTGAGACAGAAATAAAACCATTAATTTACCCCGCAATTAAAATTCCTCACCTCACTTCCAGTGCCGCTGCTACTTCCCCTCCCCAAAAATCTAAACCGGATCGTTCACTGTCAAAGAGGATTGTCAATTTGAAATTGCAACGAAATGTGGGACACTGGTAATAACCAATTTACAGAGGGCTCAGTATATAAATTTGAAATCATGACAATTCTTCAATCCCAATCCCAAGCGACACTTAATGCCAAATTTTACACCTTGCAAGAACACGCATTAGTCGGTATGCCCCTTTTTAAAGTCAGGAGTTAACACCTTCAAAGTTAAATCTGCATGTGCATTTACCGAAGCCTTATTTTTAACCCATTTTAAAATCTACACTGCATGAGCCACAGTTAAAACTGCCATTATTCCCCATCAGTCATTATTCGCTATCCGTATATTATGTTGATACACACATGAAGGTCTGACTGCTGTGAACGTTAAAAGCAAGACATTTTTGTGTGTTTTAGCTGATTTCATACGTACCAATGGCATTCTATTCTCAGACCGGAAAATCAAAAACCACAAAAGCAAAATTGGGATAATTATCAATGTCCTAGTCCCAGATACCTCAAAAGTCGACCCTATGTTAACAAATGTCATGTTACTCTACGTTTTTGCAAGGTATATATGCTATATATGTATATGCGTTTGTTGGACCAATTTTCAATGTGACAACAGCATGAGACGCAATCGATTATTTTTGACAATATTCCTTTGCCTTTTGATATCAAAGGCACAAACGAATAAATTTTTCTACGTTCAAGTTTAGGTGGAATTAGCAGCGTCATTATGTTGTTTGGGGAAGTTGGTGCTGACAATTTCTTGGACTTTCTGAAAACCAGAATTCAAGATATGTTCATGCGACCTTTGCACAATATTTATTACACGTTTAATTACATTCTCTTCTGTCAATTTAATACTTTTCCTCTTGTATTTGACATATATTTTAGCTTTTTATGTCTCCGCTATATTTACTGGTAGGATGGAATTGCAATTAAATTAGTTATGTATGGAGCGCGTATTCATTATTTTTGTCGTTTATTTCAGTCACAGCTCACCCATGGTGTCATTACTTGATTTAGATATATTCTCAATCATGCCAATAAAGGAAAGCTTGAAAAGAGCAAAAAAACTGCACCCCCAAAAGCGCCACTGAATGGACACCAACTGCAAATCAATTTTCGGTTTAGTTTGTACCTCATAATTAAACATTCAATAGTTAGTTTATGTATGGTGCGAACATTATTCATCACGTCATTTGCCCCAAGCTGAGTTGAATTTACAAAGGTCGTAATGAGGAAAGATGAAGACGCATTTTACTTCAGTTCCCTTTCTCAAAAAAAGCCACCTTTACATCCTTCCAAACGGTCGGCATTTTTAAACAATAAACGTCCTATGCACCACAGGTGATACTTGATTAGCATACAACATTTTGGTGAGATTCACAATCACATTTTAATTTGATACGTAGTTATTATCACTTTTCCACCATAATAAACCAAAGAAGGATAGGCGGTGAAGTTAATGGCAGTGGAAAGAATCATTTTGATGATGAACAATTAACAGGCTGGTAATAATAAATGGCATTGTCAAACCAACTTTTCATTTCCATCCTCTTCTGTCCTGCAGCACTGCACGTCTAACCTAAAAGCGTATGACATCACAATTCTTTTGTAGCCCAAAATTCACATCCATAAATCAAGGCCATTTTACTATACCCTCTCTACTGCATCGCATCCTCTCTATCACTTTCCTATTTCCACTTCATTTTTTTCCAAGCATTCCAGTTAAAAACGCATTAAAATATCTCAGCTCAATTCTATAAAGCTACACAGCTATAAAAATTTCACACATAGGCATACTCACAATGCAGCATGTTTAAATATATGTGAACCCAATATTCAGACGGATATAAATCTTGGATTTTATGCTCGTTTCCCAAATGTCAATAGATTTTTCTGTGAAGGTTTTCACTTTAAAAATAAAATGACGCAAATGACGTGCGAAGCAAAGCTATAAATTAGCAGAATAGAATAAACTACTTCATCGTCAGTATCTTAATGGGAACACGAATCTCATTTTAAAATTTGCAGGAGAACATGCCCGTAACAAAAAGTCTTCCATGTTTGGTTCGCTTCAGACAGAAAAAAAAATGGTTTGCAATAATAAATTCCTTAATGAGAACTGACAAGTTTTGCATATACATACATATTTACATGGTTCAAGAGATGTGTTTTTAAGGTTTTCGGTTTTTTCTAGTCTGGGATTTGTATTTGAAGGTCAAATCCTCTCATGGGTTTCGCCTGCAGAAACCGCACCAGCTGGACAAAGTAAACTTTTGAACAATTGCCTCGATCTATTCCTAACTAACCTTATCCAACCAAAAAAATGCTCTTTTTTCCTTCGTTTGACGTAACACATTTTTTTGTGTTTCACTCAGGCTTGACCCGAGCTAGGGCTTAATCAATCTACAAAATCTTGGCAGAATATCTTCCAGCAACAGCAACATTTCGAAAATGGACTTGATGACGACATGCACATGCATCCATCCATCTGTGCGTATGATTGTGCACGTGTGTGTGATATGTGATTAAATTGCAGAGAAATATTATATAGTTTTTTTTATATTTTTATGAATTTAGTGAAATTAATAGTGCTCCTTCTTAAACATATATGAAATATATATAAGCCATTTTTAAACGAGTTTCTGATTCGTAGAATGCTAATCCGCTGACACGGCTTATGTCTCACAGATCACATTTTCACAGGCAGACACCCACACATTGTAAAGTAAAAAAAAGTTCATCTGCGAGGCGAAAATGATGCTGTGATCCATTTACTTTTGTCTTGGGCTGGTGCTGGTGCCAAACTGCAAATGCTGACACGAGGAAAATTACATAATAAAAGTTATATATCCACAATGACGCAGGGAATTTAATTATGCTATGTATGGTTATCAAGCATAAATCCCATTTTTGGCAAGACCAGATTTTTGCTTTTAAGTAAAAGCTAGTTTTTTTTGCTGAGATGTCCATCATCTCACCCATGGGCAGATAAGACAGACAGATATTCAACTTTTACTTGGTTTTAGCAATGTAAATGAGCCGCCATACTCCAATCTTCGAGAGAGAGAGAGAGAGAGAGAGAGAGAGAGAGAGCTGGAAAGAAAACGCTTTTGGCGAACACCCTTCTTTTCTTGCAAAATCTTGAGATATGACTGATGGCTGAGTAAAAATGCGTCAGTAAAGTTTTGTACATCATCATTATCATTAACATCTAACAATATAACAAAAGTACGCATCACAACAAAATAGATGCTAATAATAAATATTTATGACACCGGCAAAGGCATAGAAGGAAATGGATTAATTAGTAGACGCAAAGTGCATGAGACGTGACGATTCAAGGCTCCGTTTTGCTTTAATACTTTCACAAAATAAGATTGACATTATTATTATATTTCTGACTTTTCCATCGCCATCAATCATCACAACCTTGGCCACACGCAGTCAATCCATATACAGGTAATACATGTAATCCATTTTCAAAACCTCAAACAACAGGTCCGTCAAACGAGATGAACTCATAGCAGTTGCAATAAAATTGCTGCTATTATTTAAACTTTTTTCCGAGCTTTCAATTTTTTGCAATTTATACAACACTATGTAAAAAGCATTTTGATTACATTACCTCATAAACAGTCTGTCTGTGATTAACTATGTGCTGTAGGGATTTACGTCATAACATTACAGGGGAAAAAATTCCAACCAAAGGCAAAAAGAGAGATTGATATATGTAAGATTTGCTTACCCTGCTAACTGCCGTTTCCTCGGATTCCTCTTCATTCGACAGTGCAGTCAAATCCGATTCGGAAAAACTTAATGAACTACAGGTACTACAGTCTGAAAATCGTCTGCGATGCTGTTGCTGGCTAAACTCTGCGTCCAGCTCCTCCAACGTGATATACGTCTCCCCCTCTTCGAGACACAAGTCATGATCGCTAATAACAACCGAAGGCGGTCGCAAAAGCTTTCCGTCCAAGTGTACTGGTCCTAAACTGGTCGTGGATTGCGTCGGCGTTGCCGCAGTTGCCAACGAAGAAATGGAGGACGACGAGCTTGCATAAATATTGTTGGACGCGTTTGGATTTCCTGAGCTGAACTGAATAGATGCGGTATACGATATTCTCTTTGGGGACAATAAACCACCGCCACTAGAAGTCACACTGTTACCACAACTGCTAGTACTAGCATTGGCACTGATACTCCTCCTATACCTAGCGTCCGCAGACTTTGACTCCCCTCCGGTCCTTTCATTCACAAAGAGGGGTAAGGAAGGCCCAAGGATTTTCAAATGATTATGCGAGGTAATACAGGAAGCATTTTTGAACGACGAGGAGGCTGTGGAGGAGGCTGACGAGTTTGTGGAGGAACCACCGCCGCCATGTGGACAGGAGTGACGGTAGGAGGAGTAGATCTTTTTGCTTGGGGAAGCATCTCCTCCGATGGGCAGGCTGTCATTAGATTTGTAGCTCTCATTCTCTTCCGCACTGCTGCTCACAGCAGAGTCGTCCGACCTCTTTCTATGACGGTAGGGGGTAGGGATCTGAAGAAGGTTTGGTGTGGATTTCACGCGCCGGATCGTTTCTCCTCCGACAATCCCTTCCCCTCCGCCGCCTGGTAGGGCTAACGTTGTGGGAGATAAAAGCTCAGTGTTGATAATACAGCAACCTTCGTCTGACTCATGGCTCCCACACTTGATTGAATTGTTCGCATCGTCTAGTAAATAGTCATTATTATCGTCACACATAGCAAACTGGAGGTCCTCAATTTTCATTCTTTCAGCTTACAGGCAGGGGTGAGGCGGGACAAAGAAAACCGAAATTGTACAAATCATTCAAGACGCGTATCCAAGAAGAAACACATCCACAAAAGAAATGTATCATAATAAGGAATAACCTTGCAGAACGTCATACAAATACTCTATAAAACTTTCTACGCGTCATTCCTTCAATGGAACATTGCGCTTTGTACTGCAATCTCCAAGAAAAATTATAAATTCTCAAAGACGCCGACAACCATTCAGAGGGCTATTATATTCATCAACGAAGATAAGCAGCATTTTTGCAAGATGACATGACAAGTCAGAAAAAGAAGTCACATTTCAAATGTCATCCCGTCATTCAAAACTATACCTACATACATCTAAATGTAATAAATCCTAGTCACTTTTATTAATAGAACTCACAAATCATAATTTGCTATAAAAACTAGGGCAGTGTCGTAGTAAGAAAATGTGCACACAGTTACACCCTCCACAGAATGATTTAACAGATCTAAAGTTGAATACTACGCAACTTGAATCATTTCACGCGTGAGAAAAAAAGTGTCACCTTTCTCCGCTGATTTGAGTGTGCCAATCTTCATTCTTTATGTCGTGTTGCAATTTCAGATCTCCATCCTTCACTTTTCTATTGACAAAATAAATATATTCTTCTACACTTAAAAAAGATATGGCAGACAAACGATTTTTTACACAGCTTACAGAAACAGTTACAATTGCAGAGTGAATTCTACTCCAACTTTCTCTTCCTCCCACAGGTTGTTGCCAAAAAGAATCGTAACGTTACAAAAAAACAGGTACACTATTCTACGGTACTAATGGTGCTTCGAAGAAAGTTTACTGCTTAAAGTCAAGTTTATGTTGTATGGTAGAAAAAATTTGGGATATTCATCTGTCTGAAACACATTAGCCTTTGAATGAAACATCTTACGATTGCATGTTAACCCTTTATCGGTTTTTGGGTTCTTGATATTCTGCAGCCCCCATACTACACTGAAAGTAGAAGGTCTTTTTCAATCAATGTTGCAAGAGAAGATCATTCAGATACTCTGAAGTAGCACCACCGTTGTTAATGATAGCGATGATGAGCATTAGCGGAGCATGACATGATGGCCGAGTGAAGAGAAGAAGACGATATATCTCGAAAGCAGAAACTGTATCCCATCGCATCGCATTGATATGGAGTAAACGTAAGCAAAACACGTTATTCCTTGGTACATTTAAATGGATTCATTGCGTTCTCGATCAGTCTCATAATAACGAACCTATAAATAAAAGATTACATCTCTAGTAGATTCTCATTGAAAAAGATTTTTTTTCTTGCAGACGATCTCCTTCGGCTTTCATCATTCAAGATTAGAGCATGTGAATGGGTGTCGAGTAATGTCGATGGTAAAAATATTGCCTTGATGAGTACCATAAAGATGTCGTCTTTTACTGTTGAAAAAGGTAGCCGTGTCGTGTCGCCGTAAAAATGGTTATTGATGTAGGAAGCGCATTTGGCCCGGGTTGTACAACTGCTCTTGCCAAAAACCTTTCAATCCATTAGTCGTGCTCGCAAGACTTTACTGGATTTTGATGATGTTGCGTAAGGAAAAGGTATATTTCTGCGTGTCTAATTTACTTTATTTGATAATCATTTATGGCGCAAATCACTGGGATCGGTACATGCCACAGCCGTCTTGCATCAATGTCATCTGAAAATTATTAAATGGGGATTAATAACACCATTCAAACTTTTTTCTATTAAAAGAAATGCCAACTTTTCTGTTGGATATAAAGACTGGATGAAACAATTTAAAGGTGGTAAGAAATGATACAAGTAGGTTGCAACGACCATGTCATCATGATGATGAAAACGGACGAGGACGAAAGTTCAATGAAATTCCTTGTGCGTTGGAGGAAAGGATTTATTTTAAAAAGACAAAATGTAGAGATATGGAAATTTGAGCGTACTCATGTAAGTACATATTGTACCTGCATGTTATGTGGTATGTTTTTTACTTGCTTTATCGGAATTGGCCATGTGCTCAATGTTTCAGAATACTTTAATATCTAAATCATCTCTTTGACAAATCATTGAGAATGGACTGCGCCGTCTGTAAAGTTAAAGCTCATGCCTTCTTGTTTCATGTATTATATATTAGAATTAAATGTTTAACTTAACATATATTTTAGATGACACGTATTCCTTCAAAATGAGAGCATTGATCGAGTCTGAAAATAATTCGAATTTCTAACGCATAATCAGGGCAGTGACTTCGTACTATTTTTTACAAATAAATGTCGAAAAGACGCGGTTGCATGCGTAAAAAGATTGACGGAGATTTCAAAAAATCTTTTTGTGTAAAAAAGCTTTTTCTTACTGAATTTCCTAATTGTAACGCTAAGGTACACATCAATTCTGGTGACATTTCAGCAAGTCACATCAAATTTGATGCCACCTTTTATGTATTTGTAATTTTCATAAAATTGTATTTAGCCTATCCATGGGACATCTAAGCATCTGCATAATTAATAATTAGGTATGTCCAGAACTTGAGATTCAGTTTGAAAACACTTACTTTTCCTTTCTCGCAGTTCTTAAACGAAAATCCATATAGTTGTCATCAGATCCTTGATTTCTAGTAGAGATTATATATCAGCATCAGAAAAGTCCTCACTCTCCCATTTCACAAGAAAATATGGAAAGCAATTAATTACAATGCAGCGGAAAGTGTCCTGATGTTGCTCACATTGGTTTTGGGTCGAATGTGAAGACAGGCTCGTCTTTGTCCCTCGTATGAAATTTCCATAATATGCATTAGATAGAGATCCACACATTCCCCTGATGACGATATTATGCATTTAGGAAGATCGTTGTCCTTACAATCCTTTGGGTATTTTTTTAGGATATCAAGGCGACCAGATATTTCCTATCTGTCATCTGTCTCCGAAGATTACTATGTATATCCCCAATTTCCAGGTTAAAAAGCGAAACAATCACAAACACGAATCTCCATAATGTGGGTCCAAAAGCAAATAGCTTTTACAATTTAGCTGAACAAGCTCTTTGACAAAGCTTGTACTTTGAACTATGACTTGGATTTCAAAACAATGGAAGACAAAACGAAGTCTATTATTTAAGCTAAAAAGTCACATTTTAAGACCTATCATGAGGCAATTGATGATGAACACTATGAATTCTCAAAATATTGTGCAATCATGTAAAACGTTCTTCATACAATTTGTCACAAACACATTTATTCAGAGTCAATACATTCATGAACCCACTCTTAGTCGATTCCTGGATGCAGATAGTAGACCTACATCTTAAAAATATCTTCTTCAATCATACTCCTTGTAAAATAAACACGAGGTGACAAAATGAAAGACGGAAATTTTCCACTGAAAACCCGATAACAATCTTTTTTCTCCGTTGATATTCCAAAGTAATGTCGTTTCTTGATGTATGTTCACCTGAGGAAAAGGTCTTTCACCTTAGTACGGATGAAAGTGAATTCAATTACGGTTACGTTCCGGCTTCCAAAAAAAGGAGTTCGACTTTTGAATTCAAACGGGATTCCACGGTATGCCTTTAGACGATATCCAACTCACATTGTCACAGTGTCATGCAAATTTTCCAAAGGTATTACGTAGACTGTTCAACTGCACACTATTTTGCATGCTGAAAGTTGCTGTAAATCGTAGTGACAGCAGCCGTAGCTTTGACTATACGGATATGAGCTTGCGACACTACGCACGCAAGAGGAAAATGTATGAAAAAATTATTAAATTATTACTATTTGCCTCCGCCGTTGCCGTTAAAAATAACATTGAGTTGGCCAAAGTGATCCCATGTAGCACCGTGGCCAATACATCACTATAAAAATTTATTGTCAGGGGACTCACGCTGCTCTTGCTGACTTCGCTCACTGTTTACGTTTCGTGGCTTCTCTTGTGTGTGACAATGAGCTTACAATTATTACGAAAGAAATTACTTGAGCTCAGCATAATGCATCAGCTTCTTTGCTGCACATTAGTACTTGCACAACTAATAATATTGGGTAAAGTTTCTTTGCCATGCTACTTCCCACACGAACAAAAATCTTCACCACGACGAGCAACCATAATAACCACTGCGCTCTCCGATGATGATATTAAAACGAGACTTGAACATAGGGAAAATGAGGAATTCTTATTTGCCCTATACTAAAAACGATTATCATGATCGTTATATGTTCTCATCATATCCGTTCTGTACACAACATTTTTCAACTTCCACTTATTCCATTTCTTTATTAAAGTACGGCAACAGCATCAAATTCAGACACTCCACTTTACACTTTGCTTCCATGTACGAAACGAGCTGACAAAGAGGGCTATCTCTCGTGCTTACGTCGATGACTGAGTAAAGTCGGTAAATAAACTTTAGAAATATACGCATTACTTAAATGTGAAGTACCAACTGCACTAAAGTCAACACAGAAATATCTCAATGTAGCCTTTTTTATTTCAGAGAGAGAGAGAGAGGAAAGAGATGAACTAGTAATCAGTACAGGACACAAAACATTTTGGTTACTTCAGCATTACTAGAGTCGAGCATGTTTCACTTCTTTTCCTAAATTACTATCAAAGTCTGCTGAAATACATGAATGTACCTGGGCAAGTGGTTTGTAAAGGCTATACACCGTCACCAGCCACCACTCATGGCTCACACGCCGTCATCAACATCATAATCATCACTTAAATGTGAGCTTATACAAGAACGACTTGTATCTACATCGAGTGGATACTTCTCTGGGAAGGATAAGCCTTTGAGTACAGAGGATTTTCTAAAACTGAACTGAGTGAAGTTCAACAATAAATTTTTATTTTGACAATGAACGCTTTTCGTTTACTTAAATCGTATGTATTTTGGGGAGATGACGAAGAGAACACAAAAGGCCTTTTGAGCAGTAAAAATGGGCATTTAGATATGGCTCAACTGCACCAACAAAATAGAGGGACATGTTTTGCTGCGGAGCACCAACAAGGATAACTTTAGCATTAAAGAAATGCTAAAAGCATCAATTATAGCAGAATATAGATTACCACGTAGCCCAAACTATGAATATACGCCAGAATATTTTACAATCTGATGGAGCTTTTCTATAGAGGACCTCATGCAACATGTTACGTACTTGTGGAATCATAAAGGACTAACCAAACAACCTATTCATTGCTTTTATTATTTGCTACTGGCGAAAAAAAATATTATAAAAGCCTAACAAGACTCAGGGAGTCTTCCTTTTCCTCAAGAATTCGCTAAAGATTGAAAAATCTCGGCTCACTAACCACATCAAGATTCAGGTTTGCTGTGGATGCGGCTGCATGTATCTACAACGAGCAGATCTTGTCATCTTCGGAGAGCATGCTGCAAACCCAAACGGAATGAATGGACCAAAACTATTAGCAAGGTTTAGAGCTGCATGCTTCGATGCTCCTTGCATATAACAAAAAAGCAACAGGTGGATTTCTGATAAATCGATTTTTGGCAGAGATTTTTTTTTGGTTTAATGGGCTACATATACACAAAACTACATGCGCTTTCTTTGCAGAATGAATCATTGAAAGCGCTCATGTGCAAGGAAAATGAGATATTGTAAGCGAAAAAAAATTAGATCCAGCACATGCAAAACAAATTGAGCATTTAGCTTTTATGATTATTGCGTCGAAAGGGATTCAGAGGGCGCCAGAACGTGCTATACATTAAACAATCACAAAAGTGAGATTATAATTCTGCGCATGGACATTAAGCTAATAGATACATACATAACTCTGCAAGCAGCAGCAGCAGCGCAATCTTAACCGTCAAAAACGTGAACTGTGAATGCATAAGTGAGCGAATTAGAGTTTCAATGAGATTGCATGCATGAATGACAAGTAACAAAAGAGAGCCAACTTTTCAGAAGAAATCACTTACGCTCTTCATCATGTTAACTACATGTGTAGTTGAGCTCGCTGATGGGAGATTGTACATTGTAAGAAAAAAAGTCCATGAAATTGATGTAGTCAAGAGTAAGGCAAAGGTTATTCTTTTGTTGGGTCTAGAATAAATTTTTATTATATAAAAGAGTTTGTACATGGATACCTACACTCTATTTAGTAAATACGTCAAAATTTCGCAACTTTTATTAGTCTTCTAGCGCTATCAAAAGGATGACAACTGGGAGACCTTTGAATACTTGGTATTTGCAGTTTATGTGGACTCATGCAAACTAAATAAAAGATGCTTATGGGCTGTTCCACGTTTAGCATAATAAAAAGCTCAAGTTTAGGTAGTGTCTTCGTAGAATAACTTGAAACTGTAAATAAAAAAAGAGTCTACACGCTTCGGCAGAAACGGAGAAATTTACTAGACAGGTATTTCCAGATATTCACCTACTACGACATGCAAAGTTATGATGTTTAATGTTTCGTTTAATTACTTTACGAGAAAAGTGAATGCATGGGATAAATCGAATCATAAATAATTTCCCGCAGCGTATTTAGTATCTATGCATACATGTCAATTGAATAGACTTGATATTTGCATAGCAATACTTGGCAATACATACAAATCTCAGCATGACGCGAATTTGATAGTTGGAGCTGTATAATCAACTAATGAGGTTTGTAAAATTTTAGTAAGGATGTGTGAAGAATTACGGAATTTCAGGTGCCAAAAATACTCTCGATAAACTCTATT
>JAHZMY010000150.1:0-27294 GCA_027743915.1 Seira sanloemensis
TTCTGGCCACGTGGGATTTATGCAAATATCCTCCTGATACGGTGATCGTGTGCACGTGTGTGGCTTGTACTGATTCGAGGAAGATAATGAGGAAATTTGCATAAACGGCTTTCCCTCAGGTAATAAAGAGAAGTAAAGTAAAGTGTTTTCTCGAAGCTGTTGCGAATTAATACGTCTTCGCCCTGTCAACGTGATTGATAAGCGAGTGACAAGGGGTATTATGTGCTTAATTCTTAATTCCCGAAATTTATAATTTGGTGCAAACCGACCTACCCTTTAGCCATGGGGACAATAACTGTCTCGGGAATTATTACGCAGCTGGCGCATATTCAGCAAAATATTGAGATTCGGTAATGTTAGTCAGTCTGTTCGATTTTTAACACGCTAATAGCCGTGTCTTTTAATCAATTCAAATGGATTTTGAAACTACTACTTGCCATGAATTTATATTTTGATGCTTGAATATTAGTTAAGACCTTGATAATAGACCCAATGTATAGACATATTTTGTAAGTAATGTAAATTCTCGTTTAGAATATGTGCAAAACAAGTGTGGTTAAACATTCCTAGTGAATTTAAAGAATTAACAGCTAACGCAGCGAAAACAGCGATGTTTGATTTGTATTTTGAACGCCAGCTAAATGAATTAACAAACGAAAATCAAGAAATGAATATTTGTAACCTGTCATAAAAAAAACAGAGGTCTCTTGAAGAGTTGCTTAATGCTGTTTTTAAAATATATCGACGGAGATTTACGCAAATCAAAGTCAAAACCAGCCTTTTTGTTGTTTTCTTCGGCGAACTCGGCTCCCTCTCATTTGAACTGAACATTTTAATTTTTTTAAATCGTAAAACGTAAAAATACTCGTATCATCTGTCATACATACTGTCATGTATTGATCATATTGTAAATAGTGTGGATTATGATGATGACTAATATGTACTGATGTAACAATGATAAAAATCTACTTGTAATGTTTGTTGTTGTATATGTGACTTTTTACCTGGGGAAAAATTTACCTACAATAGTAGGGCTCCCCTTGAAATAAACTATTATTATTATTATTACATACCTATGCAAAATATTTATGTATGTCAAAATGTAAATTTTTAAGGTAACCCAACAGCGCCATTAACATTGATTTTACACTAAAATTAGAAATTTTGGGGTTTAGCTTTTGAAGTTTTCATAAAAATGCTAAACTTTTGTCAGCTCTTCATCCTTGCATATACACACTAATGCCCTGAATTTATTGCATTGCAAAAGTTGTATAAAATGTATTTCGCATTGACTCAACTTCCAGCCTTTTCTTGGCCGAGCCAGCAAGTCATTGAGCCAGTCAAGACGACAGCACATATCTCGTATTCGTAGGTATCTGAAGGCAATCTCAAATCATTTTTGAAAGGAAGGGTAAAAAAAGTTTGACAAAAATGGTGGAACGCTCATTGATTTCAATTCCTGAAGACACATACACACTCAGAGTTATCCAAGCTCGATCTGGAAAAATCAATAGCACATTGATATTCATATTGGAGCAGGACAGGGATACGACTGCTATAAATGGATGGTCTCTTCACCAAGACAAGCAAGTGACTTACTGCAGGGGAGAAGACGAATCAAATCTTAAGACTATCTTAAGTGGATGTTATATGCATGACCTTATTCGTATGTGACAAGAAAGGGGAGAAGGAGGCCTTTTTTCCTCCTCTTTTCCCATCGAAATACATAAGCCTCGTTTGAAAGCAGCATGGGAGAGTTTTTTTTCCTCCTTCTTCTTTTGATATCTACATGAATGGTATCGTCACCACCGAGAAAACAGAAGTCGACATGCTTTCATACACCTCAAGATGACTGTGTGACGGCATGAGATAACTCAGCTAGTGCATAACCTATCTAATACTTTGTGACTATTTTTAGTTTTTTTTCTCTCTCTCTGTAGACTGACGCTTAAAGTGGATGAGATACAATTGAAAGAAATATTTCGTTGCGAGCAGTCGATAGCGATAGATAGAGGGAAATGGTGATGGAATTGAATGGAATCAAAGGGGAATCGCAACTTTATGGATAATATGGAAGTACGCACCGCGGAACCGTCAAGCGCAGGGGGATAACTGTTGGCGACAAGGATTCTGTTCCTTTTTTGGTCGACAGACTGTCAAATCGATTTGGTGAAGTTAAGTCTAATTATATGCCTTGATTTACAAACTTTGATAAATTTAATTTACCTATATGCATTTTCAAAATTTCTCCATAACATAATTTCCCCCTACGCTCCCTCCTTGATTTAAACTTTATGAGTAATGAATTGGATTCCTAATTTCACTTAAATTTACCGTGAAAGTACACTACTCCACATGAAAATGTGATCCGCAGGGCTTGATTGGACACCCCTCGTCCAAGTAATATTACGAAATGGAGGAATTCATTTCTGTCTGTAATGACTCAACACAGCTCCTTCCCAACTTGAACCAGGTTATTTTTGCCTTGCCAAAGGATTTGATTTAGATGAGAGCTGCAACTAATAACGATATGCCTCCTTTTCTCTGAATTCCGGGAGCCAGCGGGCGACTTTTGAAACATGAGCCTGTGTATCGTTCACCTCTCTGCATCACTAACGTGTCTGTGTCCACTAATGTGACCAATCTATCATCTTTCGCACCGGATGATGTTTACACTCTCTCCTCATGAAACTGGAACGGCACACCGCCACTATCAGAATAGGGTATGAAGCGTGAAAGCTCCAAATGCAACCATCATTTTAGAAGATTTGTAAAAAAAATGTATGCACACATTTCCATTTCACGGTACATTCCTTACTCTTCGTAACCCAGCCGAAAAAAACTGTACGTATTAATGCAAAACGAACCTCTCCGTGACACTGGAGCAACGAGTTGAGGTCATGCATCTGTGTGCAATTCCAACTGCAAAGAAAACTTGACTTCTTCAAAGGGAAAAGGACTTTGTATGCACATTGCCACACACACACAAGGAGAATCCTATGAAATGATGAATATGTATGGTAGAGAGTGGCGCAAAGAGAAGTAAAAAACGTTTTCACTTTTCCACCGGGAAAAATATCAAAGTTTCTTTTAAACTGGAGAGAGAGAGAGCGCATAGGAAAAGGTCAGAACTTGAGCGTTCTATATGTGGGTGAAGTGAAGAGGAATCGTTTCTGGGGATATCTGATATACGAAGAAAAGACGACGACGAGAGTTTTTCTTTCTGAAAAGTCTTTTTGCCTCCGCTTGGGAATCCTTGTAATCCCATTCTTTTCTTGAAATCCAACCAGAGAACCACTTTAAAAGTCTTGACTGGCGTGTGGGCCTGAAAACTCTTTCTTTCTGAAAAGTCTTTTTGCCTCCGCTTGGGAATCCTTGTAATCCCATTCTTTTCTTGAAATCCAACCAGAGAACCACTTTAAAAGTCTTGACTGGCGTGTGGGCCTGAATGTAAGATAAATATTGGGACCCTTCACACTTTAATGACAGTTTGAGGAGTGAACAAGTGCAAGGACTACTACCGCCATACATGCCAGCCCTTTAATCCTGCCTCGCCCGAGTTAATATGAGAATTTTCCCCGTCGCCAGCAGATTATTGTTGTGGTTTTGTGGTTCGGAAATTGCAAAATTCCTGTGCATCATCATAATAATAATAATATATGTGCATTGTGGTAGGAGTGTGAGGAAGCTGTTGTTGTGTTGGCACTCGAAGTGCTAAAGTAGCAAAAATACTGGCACAAATTATATGACCTTTTTATGGTCATAAAAATTATCTCCTTCTCGAAAATGAGGCGACATCACACTCTCTTTGAATGACGAGCCAATTAATGGCACATTTCGCCCATTAAAGATTTTGTTTGGCATTCTGGCTCGTCCTTGTCTCTCCCATTTTGCAAATGTAATATTAGGAGTGTAAAAACAACATATTTTTGGAGAAATAGGATGAAACACGGATATGGTAAAAAAAAGTGTAGCGCGAGTCGCGAGGAGTGATGGATTTTATATTCTTCATCTCCCATTTCCTAATGGACCCCCACGCAAGAAAAGAAGCTTGTTTTGAAAGCTCTGATCCAAAATACACTCAAATTGATAAACGATATACCTTTTGAAGAAAGCCTTTAGCGAAAAAAGTGCAAAAATAGAGTTTGACTGAAAGGAGGGATTTTGAGTTTCGAGAGAAAATCATCGACTATGTATGTTGTCTTGTGTGGATACGCCTTCAAGAGAATGATGGGTGAACAGATGTCGCAGGCCCAAGGAATTATGTATTAAATTGTGTCGAGAATGATTTAAGATTTCAACATTAAAGCGCAAAAAACAAGCTAATACTCACACAAGTCTTGCTTTCGCCCCGTTTTACATCTTGTCACGAGTCAAGCTCCAAAATTTATTTCTTGAATTAACTCAAACGAACAATTTGGATGTTTTTTTTGATGAGATCAGATGATTCAAAATTTCGAAATGGAAATGAGTAGTTGCGGTGCGAACGTTTTTCCTGTGAATATTTATGTGATTATCCAAAAAAAAATATGATTAAGGCTGAAACGTCAGGAAATTATTTTAGGGTTAAACCTCGTAGATTTCACAAGAGCGTGGAGAGCGGGACGTTGGAACGTTCACATTCCTCATCAAATTTCACCCTGACATTTGTCCCCGTCACATGTGTGTGCCCAGATTACAGGCTCCAAAAATCCAAGTCAATTTACTCTCAAAACCGTTGGCATTTTTGGCATATGCTTAAAAGGGCGTATTTATTTTAAAAATCGTGGGAATAGGAAAACTTTAACTCATCTCCCAAGTCCATGACGCCATTTAATGTGTAGCAGAGAGGCGGAGGTCATCTCATCTAATACACTGGAAGTTGTTAAAACTTTCCATCCACATTTTTATCCCTGATTTAAGGATTTCCCGGCAGTATTTTATCTTTCGGAGGTAATTACGGGATTATACTTTTACGCAATCACATAAAATCTGACGCATAAAAAGGAGACTAGATTTTACTCTTTAAAAACTTCTTAGATAAATATCTTTAAAAAATTAACAAATCTTGACTAAATATCGTAAATATTCAACGCTGTTCCCTAAAATGCTAAATCCCGTAGTAGCTCTCCAAAAGTAAAATTATGCCCGATTTCCCTCTCCCATCCTTTCCATCCCGTCAACTCTCGCCAGAGTTTTTTTTTTGTCTTAAGAATTTTTCGCCTCGGCGGAATCATGACCATCTATACAAAATCCTCTCTCTCATCTTTTCGTTTCCTCTTCCTTCTCCACATGATCTTTTCCCTTCTCGTCTCCCAAATTCAACATTTTCCACTGCTCAGAAAAAAAAATTCTCCACTTTTTTTCTCCTCCCAAAAAAACCTTCGTCATGTCAGTTTCGAAACAAGATAAAAAATGAGGAAGTGCTGAGGCATATCATCATTTTACTCTTCTTTATAGTCATTCTAATCCTTCCTGGCGGCGAAATAGGAATTGCCTCCTCTTCTTCGTGTGTGTGTGTAGATGAAGAGTTGTGTCTACTCAGCGAAAAGAAAATCTTCTCTCGTTCGACTCATCCTCTCTTTCGCACATACATACATATTTATATAGCACACATTCATATTGCATTAATTTTTGCAGCGGGGAGAAGGCCTCACTGCCCTCAAGTGAGCTTTGCCGAGTGGGTTTTATACGCCGAATTGAAATATTACGCTGGCTGCTGTATAACTCACACAACGACAGTCGAGAGAGAGAGAGAGAGAGAGAGGGGAAAAAATGCGCAGCGATTTCATCCAAGCTTCATCAACACTTTCAACTTTTCTTAAGTGATGGGAAAGATGTGAGTACAGAATTTATTTTGTAGAGCAACTTTCTTCCAACTGGACTCGGCTCGATTTAAAATCTCTTCGGTTTTTTTTCAAAACTTAATTGTCCTCCTAGTCACATGCAACACGATTGCTCTCTTGATGGACGTTGTAGTCTGGGAAAAAATTAGGGGAAAAATAGATGAGCGCATTTCTCCGGAGTGTAGGATGGAATCTGTCTCTGGTGGAAGACGAAGAAGAATAAGAAGAAAAAATGGGCAACTCTGAAGATTTTTTATATGCGAAATGGATATAATACATACATGTAGGAATTGGCTATGCTGAAAAAAGTAAGATGTGAAGAAGAGAAAAAGTTTGAGAGAGAGAAAAAAAGCATGTCTCTGCATTTACATTTTTTACAGAGTTTTTTTTGCAGCCTTGTTCTCCTCCTCCCCGTGTCCATTTCACTTTACGTTTTTTATGACTGCGAAAGTACGTAGTTTTGAAGGATGTGCTAATACGGACCGTTTTTCCCCGAGTTTCGACCATTGAAACAAATTTTAATGTCGTGTTTGAGAGTCCATAAAAAAAGTTGGGGACCGGGATTATGATGGGGTCGTTATGATTTATCTTGAGACATCTGCGCGAAACCATCAATGCCCATTTTCGGTGAAACGCGATATAGGCATATTTTTCCTAGAATGTAAACCGAAAAAAATATTTAAAATATAAATTGCTAGTATGATCCAACGCTTTACATTCCGCATGCAAAAAAGGGACTCTCTCTCTCTCTCAAGTCCGATCTTTGCAAACAGAAAAAGATCTTTCTGACTCAAGAAAAGTTTACAGAGAGCAGACGGTCTCTGTTTAAAAGAGGAAATTTTTGTTGAAGTCACGTATTTTTGTTTGAACACATTTTTCCCCCTCTGCCCTTCTCCTCTCTCTGCAACAATACGAAGAAAACGCTGTACGACATCAAATCAGAGAGACGGAGAAGGCCGTTTTTATTTTCCTAGTGGGAACCCGTACATGCGCAGCATTAAAACTAATCTTTAGTTTAAGCCTTGTGAGCAAAGGCGTCGTTTAAACCAGAAAACATAAGCATATTATTCCGTCCCATCTCGTTTTATGCCTTTGCCCATGATTGACGAAACGGTTAATCATTGATCAACACTCATATTGGCTTGTCATCGACTCCATGTGGATATACCATTCACACCGGGAGCTCAGAATCTGGTGCAAATATACACTCCGTCCCACAATAGCTCAAATTCAGCTATTGTTTAGATTAATACGCCCACACCAGTGAATATTTTGAATGCATTGAGTAATATTTATTGACCTTTATCACAGCAATTTAATCTCGTCGAAACATTCCAAATTTCTATTTTTAAACAAAAGTTTAAAATTTAAACTAAGCGACATCGTGGAATCACAACGAGCAACTGGAAGGGTCATATTATTTCTTTATCACTACAAAATTTTATTATACGTTTTGAAGCATTTGTATAAGAAAGTTGATGCAATAATTGTGGGACGGAGTGTATAATTCCAAATCCACTACTCACCTGCCTCCTGCCTCGAGTACATGATGATTCCTGGGAGAAAAGTAATTCGATCGAGAAGAAAACTGTAAAATGTTTAAGTCTTTTCCCCAATCTCCCCCTTCTCATTTGCCTGGAAGGCGGTGAGCCTTTGAAAAGAGAATCAATTGAAGAGGTGCGCTACACAAAATATGCATGTAAAGTAGCACATGTCATATGGGAGGAAAACGAAAATCTGAAATTACTCTGTGTGGTTCCTCCGCCGAAGTCGAGAAAAAAGTCCTTGTGATGTGAAGTCATCCGGAAGAGAATAAAACTATAGCTCACTCTCTCTCTCTCCCTCTCTCTCACACACGCAACCAAAAAAAATCTCTATATGTACATATAGTTTGAAACACGTATTACTATAAAAAGAAGAAAAGTCTGTTTTTTCTTGGCACAAATGACACGGAGTCACTCTAAAGGCCACACTGCTCGGGTATATCTAGGTACGAGGAAGAAACAAGAACAGAACCCAAGAGCTCATTCCATTTTGCTCAGAATGTGTCCCCGCATCCAGTCAAATAAGTGTATGAAAGTGTAATATACAATCCCATACAGCAAATGGAAGACTAGACCATTTAGTATTATTCTTATTTTTTGAAAGAAAAAAACTTCACTTGTGAAATGTTATGGATGCATGCGATTGAAGTCACACCTGATCCTTAATACTTTCTCTGTGGCGTGACATTCGCCACGCATTCTTTCTCCAGCCAACTCGCAATAATTTGAAACAGTCTTGAGTACACGAGAGGTAGATATTCGCATTTTTAAGAGAAAAATCCACCAGCTTTGTTCCTCTTTGTGAGTGTATGCATGCCCACTTTTTCCACGATTTCTATTTTCCCTGTTCTCACTCATCCGTACATTCATGCTTAAAACCCTCTTTTCAATTCCACAGATACCTGAAGAGAAAAAAGGGGGCACACAGTGAGCAATACGACTAATACTGTGTCCTTCCACGAAGCTATTTTTTTCCTGAGTCCATCGCAAAGAAATAAAAAAACTTGTGTGTATATCTATGTATGTTTTTTGTGTGTTTGCCTCCCGTAAAAAAGATAGGATACAATCAAGTGATTGAAACTCAAAGTAAACTGAGAGAATAAAAAACCTTTTTTCTCTCCCTTTGCATTTAAGGGAGCACGGTGAAAGCATGGAGACATCCCGGTTTGGACCCATTTCCCTTCAACTTTTCCAATCACCCAAAATCCAGTGGTATATGGTGCATGGGTAAATGCTCACATAAAAGGGGAATGCGTCAACCTTATTTTATGTATCTTTCAAATGCATCCTTTTCCCCCTTCTGCACACAACAACAACTTTTGGGCTTTTCCAAAAGTTTAACTACATCGTGAAAGAAAAACAAGATCATTATTCAAGACAAGGTTGCGAGCACTTGAAGAGAATGCAGTAGTGAGATTGGCCAAGTCATGCAAAAGTGCATTACCCAATTACAGCTTTAATGGAGCCACTGTAGCAATCAAGTAATAAGCGGATGAGATTTTACTCCCGAAAAAATGTACATTCCAGAAAGCGAGAGAGAGAGAGAGAAAGAGAAATAACATTAAAAGTGTGAACCCAAAGCTTTTTTCTCCTTTGATACAATAATATGCTCACACGTACATACATGCATTTTCACTATCTCCATGGATTTTTTCCAACGGCATATACACACATGGTTTCATGTTTCATGGTCTACATTCTCCTTCCGATCACTTTCACCGATGTCTGGAGAGAGGGAAAGAAAAAAACTCCTTTTTTTGTGACACTAAAACTAACTTTCCTTTTATGGCCTGTGTGGAGTCACCATTGTCCTTTTTGTGTGCTTGGTGAGCCCCGTCATGGTATCGTCATCTTGCTCTTTGTCACATCACAAAATCATTACGACTTATACTTATATATATACTGGCCATTTCCCACCGTCCATATATGCTAGACCTTTTTTTGTAAAAAAAATAAGAATATTCCCTCTCTCTCTCCTCCAGGTTTTTTCTTCCTTCAGTGCATCACACAACTGCATGGAGAAAAGAGTACTTTCATCGGCTCCTTCTCTGAGGAAGTGCGCTGAGAAAGTCGTACATGCTTACATCCACGTCCCGACTCCCTATCAACACCTATGTCGGAGGCAAGGGAGCGCGTATTATTTTCAGTTAGGAGGAATCAAAAGAGAAAAAACTATCATTTCTCTAGCTTAAATCGGTGATATATACATTGAAAACATGATTTGTGTGAAAATCAGCTTTTAAAAAAAGCTGACTCTTTTCTCCTTCTGAGCGTGAAATGCATCTATACATGTATACGTACACGACTTTCTTTTTTCAGCCCCGTAGCCATTTATGCCGACTGCTATTCTTGGAGTCAAGTCAGACTGAAACGATTTCACTTTGTGTGCAGATACGGCCAAACTATTTTTTTTTCCTCTCCTGGTGGAGTGATGGAATGATGATGAAATGTATATATGAATATGGTTCATGGACATAAAGCATCTCCTTACATCATAAACCATAATTCGGTCGTAAGCCCCACTCGAACCGAAGGAGAGGCTGTGAAGCGCGCGGATAAGATAAAGAAATAATGGGAGCATATGCACCGCATTGATTCCCCATGCACACAGTTGAAGAAGAAGAAAAAAAACTTTCTCTCCAATCATATTTTATAACAATTGCTCTTCTGGTTCCCGTCAACACCACCCTGAGCCTTCCAGAGTTTGTCTGTCCTCCGTTGAAACGGGAGAGGGGGATCTACCGCGCGAATTTTTGGATGAGGCGAAGGCACGCTCTCTCCCTTTTTCCATCTCTGGCCTACGTGAATGCTAAAGGAGACAGTCGGAGAAAGTCAGGGAGAACGAGAGAAAGAGAAGGATGCACTGGGACTAGGAGGGACGACCACACACTTTTTGCTCTTTAATCAAATCAGACTTCCCAAGAGCTACATTTATATTACAGCTGGAAATAGATATTTCTTGTTCTCCTTTGCATTTTCACGTTCCTCCACACAGTACACGAGCTAGGGCTACAAAGAGAGAAAAAACAGTCTCCAAGTCTGAGTGTGTATATAGCTCATATCTCCCCCAAAAAATGTTTTAATATAGAGGACAAGGCTGGAGATAGTATGAAAGAAAGAGTAGCACGACAATTTGGATATCTGGCTGGGAGCTCAAACTTCCAAGAACGGAAGTAAAAGTGTATTGTATACACACAAGCAACTTTTTGAGTCCCATTTCTTAAATTGTGGCACAATCCACCATAACCTTGATTATGGCGCGATGCATCTCTCGCTCCGACTAGACTCGAAGAGAATGGAGGAGCAAGAGGCACGCAAGGAGTACGAGTATTTTCTATTTTCTCTCTCTCTTTATTTTTCCCTATCTCTCCCAGCTCTCAGAAAGTATCGTGTTTACTGTGGCGGGAGGAAGTAGGCGAAATGCATACAAGTAAATAGCATCGAAAAACCAAAGGCAGAAGCCACATCCAAACATTAATTCCTATCACATCCAGTTGTAAAAAAACAGAGTAACAAGTTTGTAACACCAACAACTTCAAGAATTTCAATTACTTTCATGTTACAAATAAAAGGGGATGGGATGTCGATTCCAAAAGGATATAATTTTTCTCTCTCACACACAAACATAAAATGTTCACACTCTCTGTGTGTACTACGCCCGCCTCCAAAACAGAAAAGTCTTGGGGAAAACACACGTTTGCTCTCGTACACTGCTCTCGCCATTCCCAACAACTTTGTATGTGTCTCGCAATGTTCTGCTCTGCTGCATTTACTGTTTGTGAATTACCTTTATTCGAAACAGAGAAACTCAAAAGTCCGCCCAAATAGAGTGGAAATGGTGCAGGCAGAGTGATTGAGAGGCTTTCAACACCGCCAGAGTAATGTAGTGACGAAGTGTTTCGATTCCAAAACGAATTCACTATCATCTTGGCTCTGGTGGAAAAAAATCTATATCTCTTGGATCTCCATATTACATTGGTGAATGAAAGGCGAGAAGAAGAAGTAGAAGAGGAGAAAAAATGTAATGAGAGCTGCCTACAAAACGTTCTATGNGAAAAAAAATCTATATCTCTTGGATCTCCATATTACATT
The DNA here is from genome assembly GCA_027743915.1 of Seira sanloemensis. Lineage (NCBI taxonomy): Eukaryota > Metazoa > Arthropoda > Collembola > Entomobryomorpha > Entomobryidae > Seira > Seira sanloemensis. The sequence goes on from JAHZMY010000150.1 coordinate 11,462, forward strand.
GGTGAATGAAAGGCGAGAAGAAGAAGTAGAAGAGGAGAAAAAATGTAATGAGAGCTGCCTACAAAATGTTCTATGCCTGTGTTGGCTTTTTACAATGGCGAGAAAAAGATGAACGAGCGAAGAAGCGGTGATATGTGTGTGCAAAAAATAAGAGAAAAATTTGCGAGAACACATAAAACCATTTTGCTCCATCTTCATTCCATGCTCTCACACTTTCGGTTTATAGAGATGCATCAAGCGGTGAGATCGTCATTTCCATACCTGGCCTTACAGTTCCGCCTTCAATCCTAATGAACGTAAACAGTCTCACGTCAGGAGCAATATCGCATTGATTTCCCTCGGAAAAAGAGGAGAAAAAAAACAAGGACGGACGTCCTCGTGTTTACACACGAATATATATCGTAATCCCAAAAGCTTGAATGAAACCAAACAAAATCATTATTCTGAGCAAACAACACGTTCCCATCCGACAAAACTTTTCAGAAGCAAAGATTATAATTTTGTGTTGCCACACACTCAAAAATGAAAAAAAAGTTGTGTTTTATTTAAAAAACCAGCTTTTCTCTTGGTTATACCTTGCCAAAAAAAATCAGCTCCATCTGAATAAAAAAACTTTTTTTTCCTTCTCGCAATCATGAAACAAGATGAGTTTTTAATTTTTATGGAGGCTCTAAAAAATTTCCATAAAGCTCCTTACTCCATTTTGCTGGAATCATCAGGCAAACAAACAAAGCCAAACACTAATATTTAAAAAAAAAGTTTTCTTATACTTTCGACGAAGTAGTGAAGAGGAAAGGATTTTGCACTGCAATTTGCTACATGCTACTATATGTATCTGTTATTACTCACACATCATTAAAAACAAACTCTATACATGAATTACACAAACACGAAAGAAGGATATACATATGATTATATAAAATATGGAAAGGGGCTGAGAGGAAGTCGGAGTTGGGAAATATGTGGCGCGAGGAGTTTGAGTCGACACCAATTTCGCTTTCAATCTCTACACCACCGACGAGCCTCGAGTTTTCAACAAGTACTCACACCGTCTTGAACTTTGAACAAAAGGAAATTGGTAGAAAATGCGGAAGCCGAGGCGGGACTACGGAAACTTCTTGCGGTGGGGGTGTGGACTACAACTAATACTTGAGAACAAAGATCTTGCGAAAGAAAATTTTGTAAAATGATTTTTCATGTTTTTATGAGAAGGTAAAACAAAAATACTTACAGGTGTATATATAGGTAGGTATGTATTAAAACTATTTTTATTAGGAGTACGGTTTAAACACTTTCTAGTACATGAATCGAATGAAGAAAAATTTTCATCACGAATAGAGAGATGCATCTTGCTTTTAAAAAATTCATTGAACTTGAAACAACAAAAAATGAAGAATCGTGAATGAAACATGGTAAAAATTAAGGTCATGGTGATGTATCCCCCGCGTTGTTTGATTCGCAGTCCATGGTCAACTGCAAAGTAGGCAGTACACACTGCGAACAGTGCGTTCACTCCATTTGAGCATTTCACCTTGTTTTCAAAATAACAACGTCGATGCCTGCATAAACTTCCAATTTCTTGAGGAAATGATGGAGCGTGACTTCCTTCCTGTGAAACTGAGAAAATTGGGAGGAAACATGGATCAGCAGAAATAAACGTTTTTTTTTCTTTCACGGCAATTGCTACACATGTTTTGACTCTCTCAGCCTTCCTCTCAAATGAAAGGTTAAAACTGGAATTGCCTCTGTGTAAGAGTGAGAGTGAGCATTGATTCCCTCATTTTCAGCTTCAGGTTGAAGGATCAAATTATATATAAAAAACAGTTAATCTCGTTACTACTTCATTCCATCCAATCCGATTTCCGTGCTTAATCCACATTTCAATTTGGGACCGTAGCCCGCGGCAACCTTTTTCCCAGAGCCTTCAACTTAATCCAGAAAGGCAACATTTCACATGTGAACTTTATGCCTTCGGTTTTTGTTCGAAAAATGATGTGCGCGTAAAAAGCCTCTTTCACGTTTTTACGACGGTATAAAAAATCAGGAGAGAGATATTACCATTTCCATTTGTAATGACGTATGACCTCCGAGTAGGCTGACAACGCGTGGCTATGCATGATAAGAAGAGAGAGAGAGAGTATGTAATGCGTTGCGCTATTTTTGGCATTTCATGTGCCATCAAAAAACGAGCCACACAACAAAGTTTTGGGAATATTCCAGAGGTTCTCTCTCTCACTCAAAGTATATGTATAAGCGTTTTTTTCCTCTTGCTGATTGCTCATGGCAATTCAAAGAATTGACAAGGATAATAAAAGGCGATGTATAAAATATTCAATGGAGGATGGATACACTCCCACTTGTTTCATCAGAATGCTCAAGTGGATTATTTTTTTTCACTGTACTGTCTTTCATGTAACTTTCTTTTTTTGAGTGGTGTGCATACACATAAGTAAGACGAGGGAGAATGTGTGCACACGGACATTTAAACAAGAGAAGCAAAAAAATATGACGATGATGTGTGTGTATGTGTGGAAATGGTGATGATGATCACATAATAAAAAACTGACATTTTCCCTTTGTCTTGTGTGGCTACGGTTACTTAACTAAGGGCTAGGAGAGAGTGAAACCGGTCTGAATAATACTACCCTTTCATCAGCCACCGGGTCCTAGGAGTTGCAATCAAGGAAAGCGCGACTGGATCTACCCGCTTTTACTCGTCGTAAAAATACAAGCGGAAAGAGAAAGAGAGAGATGAAACAAGGTACTCCCACCTCTCATTCTGTGGAAGGGTTTTTTTCTCGAGTTTTAATGTGCAGCTCAAATGGAATCAAATGGGCATTGCTGAGTTTCCCCGCTGTTGCTTTCGGTCAACTTACGAGTTTATTGTTGAGGACATGTACTGCGGAGCAGGGAAAATTGTTCACAACCACTTCCTCCAGCAGGAAAAAAGAGACGAGGTGGGCCTTTTTGAATTGAAAATAGCTATTGCGTGTCTTTATATCATGTAATCAGTGAGATATGAAATTATTGGCAAATCAGATATAAGTTTAACACTATGTATTACGTACATAAGTAAGAGGGTGCCTTCGAGATAAGAAATATTTCCCGAAAAACCGGAAAAGATAATAACTGCAAGTGACATAATTAAATACGCTCCCCCCACCGGGAAGTGCTGTTCCTTAGCCCGTTCTTCCCGTCCTGACATGTAAGGAATCGTGGGCTGAACTCCATATGATTTTAATTCAGTTCCTGTGTTCTCCGCAATTATGAAGAAGCTCGTCTCGTATTTGTCCAGCGAGGCAAAATAAATAATGTTCCACTTTTTAATAGGACCAAAGCCCACACAACATCCTTTCTCTACCCGTATAAGGCCAGTTGAACCTTTTTTCCTCTACTTCATCTTTGTGTGTGTGTGGAGAAGAAGCGAGGCAGGTGTGTACGCCCAACATACGGAATGAAGAGGACACGGAGCAAATCGTCAAGGACCAAAACGTAAATCTTTCATCACGACTTGTTCATTATTAAAGAGGGTTTTTAAGTTGATAAATAGTGCATGAAATCTACAAAGTAAATAAAAACAGTACCTTTGGATCAGGAAAATACATAAAGATGCCATGCTCCAGTTTCCAGCTCCTGTCTCCACTGCACCATCACACGACAAGAAAAGGGCAGAAAAACAACACGGAGACAGCGCACAGTTTTTTTTGGAGACACACAAACTTTTATTTATTCATTTCATATTTCCTTTATAACCCTTATATAGGGATTACCTTCATCTCAAATTCGCTTTGAGATTAGGAACAGTGAACAGTTTCTGCAGAGGACTGACATTAGAGAAGAAAGAATACAGGCAGTTTCATTGATCTTCTACTTTGTGCTCTCTTTTTTCCCCTCTTTCCAGAAGAGAGGACGAATTTGATTACAGCGTAAAGGGCTGACGTGATTCACTTTTTGATATATTTAGAGAACATAAGTAATACATCTACAGAAGGATGAAGGGGAATTGATGAGTAATGACACTAACGGCATGAGTCATTTCACACTTTAAACATTGCATTACACCTGTCATTAGTCGAGCATGTCAACTGCTCCGACACACCGAAAGAAAGTTGGATAGCGGAAAAAGTTGACGGCTTCTCGAACCATTTGCGGTTTTCAAGGAAAAATTGGTTACAAGCGCTGTAGGAGAAAGCCGCTTATAAACTAGAAAGATGAATCCATTACTTGAGCGGTTACTTTCTCTCTCAGTGGTGAGCTGACGGCATCTTCGAACTCAAATCAAATTTGTTTGCTACTCAAGACTTTCTTCAAGGTTGCTTATAACGCTGATTTTAGCATTATGTACATATGTTTTGCATATGAGTGAAATTTCATGGCAGTTACGTATTATGCTAATTTAATTGTAAAAACATACTTTCATAGCGACATTGTCATCAGAGAGAAAATCAAACTCTTACATACATATGTAGGTATGTGTAAAGTTTAACGCAATCAAAAACAAACCAAACGAATGCATTGCAACAATCGCTTATAAAATCCCGTCTGGCAAAAAATATCCTTTTGATTTAAAAGCCTCAAATTTTCCCAACGTTCTCTCGACACAGTTGGCTATATACGTTTTGAAGTTGTGCAGGCAATTCCACTTTATTGTCGGAACTTTCTCTTCCTTATGGAATAATTCATTTTCCCCAGAAAGTGAAATCATGCGCTCTTTCCCATATCTGCTGCTGCTGTAGAGCCAGAGAGATAGAGAGCCGAAGCACTCGGAACTGCCGTGGCTCCATGTGTGTGAGTGTATGTTCAATTGAATTGAATTTCCCCTTTATTGACTCACCAGCTTATTTAAAGCTGATTGTAATGACTGAGGGGGAAAAGATGAAAGGGAGAAAATGAGACAATTCTTGGGGAAAAGCAGATGTTGTATTAAAGCGACATCGAGACACACAAGCACACAGTAAGAGAATGCATTTATAGCGATTCATTAAATAAACAGTTTATCCGTCTGCGAGCAGAGAGTGAGTGTAGCATGTACAAGCTCCGCGTTTTGCCACAATAACAACAACAAACAAGCCGTTGTTGTCACTCCAACTAATATTATTATCTTCTTTTCCACTTGAGCCATTTACGCGAATTCAATACGGTCACACCACGGAGAAAGAGACACTACAGAAGAAGTATACACAGGCAGGGGGAGAGAGAATGAGAGAAAGAAGAAAAAAACTAATTCAACTTTGCGAAACAGCTTTTTGTGTAGTGGAATCCACTTGAAGAGGTGGAGGCAGCAGCCGTTGAGAAAAGGATCAAACGCGAGACCAAACTGCGCGCGGACTGTACACTTTCTCCTCGACGGAACACGGCCGTCTCGAATCAAAACATTTTTATGGCAGAAAACAGCGAACCCTTTAACCTAACCTCCCAGGATTCCACCTGATTCAGTTGATACGGCCTTAAGCTACTGCACTCAGACAAGTGCTGGAGAGGCACAGTTTTGAGACTCGATATAGAGCTTTTGATCCGAACCTATCTTTCGCGGACTGACGGATGTCCGGACACACTTCCCGCAAGAGGCCCTAAAGCTCCTGGCGATACCTTGTGCAGTTCAGAAGCATGTGACTGTGCCTGTGTAGGGATGTGTGTGCTGCTCGCTTCGTTCTGAGTGAGACTTCTTTTGCAAAGATGGCCATTGTTTGGGGAAGGCACATACGCTCACAACAGCAATTGATAGAGAGAAAGAGAAAAAGGACAAAAGCGTATACACAGACATCATTAACACACAAAAAACTATCAACTGGGCTCTTCTCTCTCTCTTCTCTCTCTTGTTTTTATCTTTTTCTCGTTTTCCCCATCAGTTTGAGGCTGAGGAATGCAGAGAGAGAAAAAGACGGTTCTACTTCTTCTCGTGTGGAAGTCGTGATGGCACCACCATCATCAACTCAGCAACTCCCATTGTCATCAACTCGTCTCGAAAATCTGTCGACAATTGTGCACTTCCTCAGACTCGGCCGGACACGATAACTGGAGCTGCTGTTCGAACCCTATAGCCACGCAATATTTGGATGGGCCACTTGAGAAAAAAACCTCTTGTTGCGAATGCCACTGGGTGAAAGCAAATTGCACGTTGTCGATTACGAAGGCACAATTGCCGATTGTTTGAGTGGAATGGAGAAATGTGTGTGTTTGTGTGTCGCCCTGGCCTCCCCTATTCACAACCGTGGCCACTTTGGCCTACACAAGAACATATGCGCATCATTCATTTTCGTCAAATTTTGTGCTTGCTTTTTGCGGGATTGAAAAGTATTCTGGACAAGTTTTACAATGCCTACTAAAAACGGGCAAACTCATGATTTCTTTACGTGTATCAACAAAGTAAAAAAGGCTCTAGAAGATAAAACTACGCCTCAGCTTCAGCCCGTTCTGGTCCTGTACTTCTCATTTATTTCCGGTGAAAGTTATGCGCCTTTCTCTTCGACATTATCATTGGAATAAAAAGAGGGAAAAAAAAGAAAAGGTTCGTTTCTTCCCAGAATCCCTAAGCTCAAATCGACCGATACACTTGGAGAAAAGAGAGAGTTTTTTAAAAGAGATAATGCTCATCTCTTTTTAGACAGTTAGATCCTTGTTTGTTTTTCCTGCATGCTGAGCATCATCATCGTGCTCAACTCTTATTTGAAAGTATGTAGAGAGAAGGAAGGGGAATTTTTTCTGTGCAAACGTGCAGAATAGTCTCACATCCCTACCATTTCTTTTGAGCATGTAGCCCGTTATTGTCCAAACGTGTTCCTTTGTATTGGTTAAGTGCACAGGACATCTGGGACAATATGTGGCTTGACGATCCAGGGACAAAAAAACGGAGTCTTCTTTATGTATTGGATTATGTCACGAGATTACATTTTCAATGAGAAAAAGTGAGAACGGAGAGAGTATTTCCTTTGTACATTGGGCTATAATTTTTATTTTTTGGGAGAAAATGAAATTTTCTTCTAGCCGGAGAAAATGAGTCGCACCCATGCGGGTCTTGGTTGTGCGCTTTTCACACTCGGACTTTTCCCCCTCCTTTTTCTGAAGCCCACTTTCGTTTGACTAAGTGCGTTTATGTGAGTCGGCGTTGCATGCAGATGACGAGTTTAGTGTCTTTGTGTGAGGGTGTGTGGAGACTAATAAGTACGTCTTAATAAGCACCGCTCCACAAACAGACCTTTGTAATGAAGGAGTCGCATCTCTACGCGATTCTGTCAATAGCTCGCGCGCATAAATCGACGAGAGTTGTGTCCCCTTCTCATTTGCGCTGGGAGAATGTCGTCAGAGGAAGAGGAAAGGGTACCCGCACACACACAAAATAAAAAGAGAGACAGAAGATAGTTTTAAAATGTTGAATACCTCTGTAAAAGAAAAAAAACTCTGTGCTCTTCCCATTACCCGAAAAGAAAAACACGTCCAACCAGTGTGTCTATTGTGAACTGGAACTGAATTTAAAATAAATTTAGAGTTACACATTCAGTTGAAAAAAGATGGAGGAATATATGCAAAGACACACTATTCCAGCCATTTGTTATCCGAGAAAAACGTGCTCTGGTTGACAAACCATCATCGGAGCAAGAGGATGGGAAAAGGAGGCCACTTTTTTCCTCCTTTTTTCATAAACAAGAAATACACGGGCACAAGCAGAGAGAAAGAAAGGCAGGAAAACGGAGTGCAGTTCAGCTGACTTTCTTCGTCTAGAAAGTACACAACGCTGGTATCTAATGTACATATTGCCCCCATAGAGCATTATGTAGGTTGCAATTACACAGATAAAATGGAGAAATAATAGGCCCGACTTAAAAGAGAAAACTTGGGAGAAGAAAGGACTGATTGTGAGAACTTCAAAATATACATGTTTCTTGGAGCCATGGGCTTTAGAATTGGACTTCGCTCGGGCGTCGGAACTGAAAGATGGAAAAGTTTTTGGTGCACTGCACGAGCTTGAAAATCTCTACGACTTCTTTCCATTTTAATATAATACTTCATTTGCTTTGTGATTTGAGGCTTATTTAAAAAATACCTTTAAATTTGTAGAAATTCTAGCTTACAACTAGCTAGAGAAACATAATTGTGACTTTGAAATTCATTTTGAATAGTATTTATGATGTTCCATTTTTCGTGCAGTTAACATTTGTAATACATTTTTTATTAAGAGTCATTCCTACATCCCCCGAACTGTGGACTTCCGCAGTGCATGTACTCGCCCCAAGAAATGAAAAGATGTTTCTAATGAGACAGCACTCAGCCCGAGTATTTCTCCATTTTCCAGAGTTTCAACGATACAGATTACATTACGCTGCTGATTGTGATTATCTAAACGAGTGCCTATGGCTTCAAGGGATCCCGTCACACGAATAAAGAGAGGAGACAAAAAAAGGAGCGTGGGCCATCCACCCTCGCGACTCCATTAAGGGCCCACTGTGTGTCACAGAAATAGAGTCAGGCTAACTTATCTTGAAGAGTATATACATCCAGCCCCACATATTTTCATTTCCACTCTCAACTATCTCTCCGCGAAAAGTGTTTTTCCATGCTCTCTCTTTCTCTCGCTGCACACCAAAAGTCCTTTGACCTTTACCAAGTGAAGAATGCATTTTGTTATTACATTACACTCCTACCACCACACAATCCCTTCAAAATATGTGTGTACATCTCATGGAGGGTAGACTGCGATGCCTTTTTTGCTCGCTTTTTCTTGCTTGCTTGTATAAAACGTAATTTGAAATGGCGCTCTCATGACGTGAAATCTGACAAAAATATGGCTTCATGAATAACGAAAAAAGGTTGAATCTGCCTTTTTGCTTTGAGATTTAATTACGTCATATTAAAATAGTGCACACACACACTCACATCAAACGGCGCGCGGTTTTCGGCTAAATAATTCATGTCGAAAAGCAGAGTGATGGGAGACAGACAAGGAAATTAATATGAAAGGTGAATACAATGCGAGGTCAGCCAGATTGGAAGGAGATGGTGCCGGGGAAACTAGGCTCAAAGGGTGAAATTGAGCCGAGAACATGAAACAGTTTGAAAAGCTCTCTTGACGTGCTTTTGACGTGCTGAAGGGAAAAGCTGTACTTTCCTCGTAATAATAACAATATCTCTCTGGAAATGGGCTACGTGCAGCGGCAAACCACACCAGCGGATGTGCGAGCAGTTGACCTTTTCTGAGCTTTGCCGACGTCATTTGATTGGAAATTAAGTGATCAAGCGAGGATAAAAGGATTGATTGCTTTGCTGATACATCCGAGAAATATTAATATTGGCTGGGGTAATGGATGTTGGAAGGGTGGGCAAACCAGATGTAATAATAACAACAATATACTCCGACTTGTAGAATTCTGATACATGGTTCTCACAGGAGCCTAGTGTAGGTGATTGAAGTCGCTGACGTAAACCGAAGGGATACTTTTTTATCACACAGAAAATATCAAATCTTATAACCAGGTACTTGTCTTTTCTAAAAAGAAATTGTTTTACACGGAGTACAGTTGTTTTATCTGAATATTCGTGTAGACTAGTTGCACAAAGAGTGTAGACGATGGCTCTAATGTGATATGCTTGCAAGCAATATATTTATTTCAAGGGTTCGGATGTGAACACGACGCGTAAAGAGTAATTAGCACATTCTCAACTTGTCTGCAGTTTCAGCGCCTTGCCATGCCGTTGAGAGTCGTATTAATCTAAAACGGATAATTACCATATTCTACACTGTAGAATCTACAGTCTGTGACGGGATATTGTGATAATGGTAAACCAGTTTCAGCGTCTTGCCATGCCGTTGAGAGTCGTATTAATCTAAAACGGATAATTACCATATTCTACACTGTAGAATCTACAGTCTGTGACGGGATATTGTGATAATGGTAAACCTTGGAGTTGCTTGCAAAATTTATAGTCGATGTCCTTCCACAATTCAAGAATCATTTCAAACTACCAAGTATTTCTCTTGCAGTCTAGGGTCTCACAGTGTCCTAGCTTTGGTGGGAGCTGTTGAGTACAGAATCGATCATTTGGAAAAAGCTCTTTCACATAGAAAACCTTTGTTGCTAGATGAATTTTGACAAATGAAATGCTCAATATACCAAGGTACCGTCTGAACAGCTTTTTATCGATGGGAAATGCCAAGTTGCAAAAACAAGGTTTCAATTACTTGTAGCATTTTCACTCTTGCAATTATTATTTTCATGTAAATTTGAAACAAATTGGTAAAATGCAATGATCAAATATTTGATCCTTGTGTTCGTAGCGCTGCAATAGGTCGAAAACCCGACATTTTATTTCTCCCCCTCATCTAGCAGCGATGAGAAAGGTTTCCAATAATCTACGAGCTTCTTTTCAGTCGTTATTCCCACTTCCCAAAAACCACAAAAAGCGCTTCTTACCTGACACGTAGGAACCGGTGAGTTATCTCCCGCCTTCGGATCCCTCCCATTCCCTGTGAAGTCGTACTCGTCCACCGAGCCGTTCTCATTGGCACCCCATTGGTACACATTCACATCCTCGTAGGTGACTCGGTTCAAGTCCAGTCCGTTCAGTGATGTGCCGTCGCCCTCCATTTTTTCTCTCGCAAAACTCTCAATCCGCAAGTCAGAGTAGCCTGGAGTTCATTTTGCACGAGAGGAGAGAGTTGAGAGAAGAACGTTGGGGAACATATATTTATGTGTATATATATGTATGTATATAACTTGATTTATTGGACTGTACACTGAGCCCTGTAAATCCTTATCACCCTTTCACTCACACAAAACTTGGACTTGTGTAATGCCACATGAAAAAAAACACACATTGAGTTATTTCCAGCTCAGATTTCCCCTAATCTTCGGCATGTGGGGTAAACAGAGCAACTTTCCCGATTCTCAGTTGAGATAGGAGCGGGGAAAATGTTTTCTTTCTATTAGACTGAAGGAAGAAGAGAGAGAAAAAAAGCAGGAGGAATTGCTCAGAGCGTCACTGGAACGATGTTGTCTTGCATTATTTACGCAGAGTGACTGCAATTCGCAATCATGCGGTTTCCTCTCTGCTGGCTTCGAAGGATTGGAGAGAAAGTAGCCTGGTTCTGCTCAAAAACTCCTTGGAAAGAAGGAGAGAGAGAGAGAAGAGCGGTTTTCAAAAACGGTGGAAGAGTCTTTGTTCAATCGGTGGAGCTTCACGAGAATCTGTAAAAAAAGCAAGAAGAGAAGGCACAGCATTAGCAGCACACACAACGTCTGCATCATCCTATCTGTTGGATCTGGCGAGACAGTGAAAAGGAAAAGCACAAGACAGGCCTTCCACCACACATAAAAATGAATAAAAATTTGTTTCACAGATTTTTATTACGACATGGAAGGGAAATTGAAAAAAGGAGAGCGAGAGGAGAATGAATGTATGTTTGTATGTACATATGTCGTTTTACTCTCAATACGAATATATATGTATATTTTTGGCCTCACTCTAAAGCATTTCTCGTTAGTGATGGTACGGGAGATGGTGGTGAGGAAGGAAAACGATATTTAGGAGAGTGTCCATCTTTCTCGCAACATGGTTTTGAAAGAGATGTGCTTTCCCCGTGTGTTATGGCTTATTGTACGTGTGTGCACTTTGTGCTCGAGTTACAAATTGAGAGAAATTTCCGATTGTCCTCACTTCCTTGAGAAGCACATCAATCAGAAGCTGGGCCGAGTTGTCTTTGACACAAGAGAAGAAGGAAAAAAAACAGTTGCATTAAGACTAATAACTCTGTGATCCTGCTAAAAAGAAAAGATGGGGAACGTGTGAGTAATGGGGAAGGAATGAAAATGAGTGTATTGCCACAGAAATGGGATAATATTATTCCTTTTCTATTACTCGAAATCAAGAAGTCTCTCTCTGTGATAGCTGTTGAGGTACACTCTCTCCCATGTAAAATTATACATTGTGGTGTCAGTGTGCAATAGCAGTTTGACTAGGCTTATGACACGCTAAATGAAAGAATAAAAGATTTTTCAAAGCAGATACTTCTCAAAAGAATGATGGATTAATTCGTGTATCAAAGGATATGATTACGCAAGGTAAATGGAAAAATGATTTAGAAGTTTTTGAAAATTTATGTGATTGCAAAAGCATATCAATGTAGAGTCAAAGAGTTTTTGCAATTGCACACTGGTATTGCAAGGTGTAAGTTTGTCCTTCCTGGAAATAAAAAGGGATTTGCGACAGGAGACTAAAGGATTGGCCATATTGGCTCAAATGGCAGTACTTATTATTCGATGTCGAGCAAAGATATGCCACTCACGTGCAATGTTTGAAGCTGTTTGAAACCGGGCCTTTCACATAAACATAACTTTTAGCCTTTCATTAACAAGTATATATTTATCAAGTTTCTAAAGCTTCAAAATTAAAATAGACTTTTCTGAAAACATGAATGAGCCTAAGTAGCTCAACGTGTTGCAAACAGTGCTGGACTATTAATCATTCAATTAAATAGAACTTGTTTGATAAAAATGTAAATATGCTTTACAAACAGATTACAAGTGTTCAACACGATTTAAACCTAAAAAGCAAACTTTTTGTGTCTCCAAAATTTCATTTTTAATCCTGAAAGCAAAAAAAAAACTAGCAATCGTTCGTAGGACCATACTAAAGTATTTTAAGCGGATTTTTTTTCATGTAAGCGCCATAGAATACTGCCTCTGTGAACGGCCCTAATGAATCGAAGTCTAGCTGCCTTTGCTCTATCACCGAATGAGCCAGACCATCGCGACATCGTAGCAAGAGACAATCACTCTTCCCAAACTCCAATTTTTTTTACATTGCATTGGAGTAGGAGTCTTGATTGGATTGTCTTGAGGTAAATTTGGAGTGTATGTGGCCTGCCTGCTTTCAATAACTCACTCGGCAGCAGCTGCGGCCAAGGAAAGGTGATATAAGTAAACTCTTGATGACGAGAGTGATGATGATGAGCCTCCCCCAAAACATGGCTTACGGTCCATGTGTGTCTCCTTCTCTCGACTTTCCCCTTCAAAGTTCAGATCATCAGCCTCGCCAAAGTTTGGATGATGATCATGAGTCGAGAGGAGAGGGAGATGATGATGCTCAAGTAAAAGGAGAAAGTGACCGCGTCGTTTGACAACTCTGAGGAAAACATATTATTTCTCTCTCTCTCTCTCTTTCTCTGCCTTTCTCCTTGTTCCAAAGAGCAATCTCATTTTTCAATGAGTCACTCTAGGCAGCGCCATACCACATCTTGCTGGCAAGTTATAGGAGCAGTGGTACATAAACTAGAGTGGGAAACTCCATAACGACGATGGAACCTGGTGGTGGTACTAACTTTTTTTCAAATTAGGAAATATGTTGTGTCAAAAGGAGAAAAAGTGATAAAGGCGGTAGAGACAGTGTAGCGGGGGAAAGTGGGAGGAAAGAACTCGGTGATTCGAGAGAACAAACAAAAGTATTGACGAGAGAGGGAAAGGAAAAAAACGTCCGTGAATAACATAAATGTATATTACGGAAGCTGATGAGATATTTATGCAGTTGGACTAAAGCTATTATTATTATTATTTCCACGTGAGAGGAAAACTGTATAGGTTTGTTAGGGAGGAGAAAGAGAATATTACCGACTTTCTCTTCTCTCACTTCGTTTTTCATTTTGATAATAATAATACATAAAGCTCTTTCAACTTGACGACCATTTCTCCAGGACGACTTCTCAATACACAAAGTTGTGTAAATTGTGCCTTATGAAAGGAGCAGGGACGGTCCCTCGTACAATGAAAGAAAGCAGAGCCTGGAGAAAGGTAAATGCATGGGGACATGTCGTATACTTTATAGTACAGTGGCATATTATATAAAGTATCTCTCTCTCTCTTTTCCCTAGCTTTCTCCCAGCACTGACTCAAGAAGGAAAACTTTTCGTTTTCCGGCAGTACACAGAGAGGAAAAGAATGACGGAGAGAGAGAGAGAAAAAAAAATCCTCTTTTCACTTTTTAAGTCCCTCTTCCCTTCGTCGAAAATACTTTCAATTACGAAAACTTTGAGAGAGAGGAAGGAAGAGAAAGTAGAGAGAATTGCTATATAGTTGGAGTGTTAAAGGCTACTTATTAATTACTTCTGTTTCCATTATATATATGATTTGCCACATCAACCTTTTCTCCCTTCTTTGGCTTTTAAAGTTATTGTTGTTGTTTGTTGTTGATTTCTCCTCATTCACTCTTACCTATTGAGTAACGGCATCAACAATTTGAAATGAAAGCTGTTTCTCTCTTTCTCTACCCACTCTCATCTCATACCAATCTCCTTCGGCTTTCTCCTTCACTCTCTTTCTTCTGCACTTTGCAGAGAAAGTTTGCCGCTTTGTCCAAACTATCAAATTTTCGCCTTTAATTCATCGTTCAAAGCATGCCTTCTTACTTTACAAAATTGTGAAAAGGGAGAAAGTGAGTAAGATGGAGGGAGAGAGAGAAGAACTGAGTGAAGTCTCTGTGAGGAAAAAAATACAACATTTTTAAAACTTTCTCTTACCCTCATCGTACTCTCCTTTTGACTTTTTCCTTATACCCACTAGAACATTTTCTACAATTGTGGGTCGTGATATATAAAGAAAGTGAGGAAGGAGGTAGAAAAATGTAGACCTTCTGCGTTCCCCATTCTCTCCGTTACATTTCCTTCAGAATATTTGTGAGCCCAGGAAGACACGGAGAGAAAGAGAAATATGGAAAGTGAGGTGGAAAGCGCAGAAAGCTCTGGTTTGCGTCCAAAAATATGGGGGAAATGACGACGGCAGGAAGTGAAAGCAGAGAAACGATTTTAATGCTACCTTTACACTCGTCACTGATTCACTGTCATTATAACGTAAAAGGATAATAGTGGTAAGTATAGAGTGGAAAAAAGTTCTTGAATATTTCATACCTTACATTTACATTTTCTCCAAGCGATTAGTACACCATATCATTTCCCCCTACTTTGTGTACTTACTCCATATGGCATAATACTCAACTCATTTGCGATTCATATAAAAAGTAGAGAGAGAGAGAAATCGAAATGACATCAAAAAATATATATAAACTCGCTCATCAATAAAAAAATATCTCGATTGTATATTGTGATGTCCACAGCACAAACTAGATATATATGCTCGTACATTACATGTGTATCGGAATGTGGTGGATAAGCACACAATAATTCCCTCCATGCTTTAATACCCGTCCATAACTAATGGAAACTTCTCTTCTTAAGACAATTCCATTTTCCACGGGAGTAGTTAATGCATGAACTCAAACTACATTATGCCATGTTGCTTTCACTTAAGACCCTGTAAAATGTGAGTGCGTAGTTCGACTTTGTCTTCCAAATACTCCCCTGATGCGTTTTCAATGCTTGTGTAGGTAAGCAAGAAGGAAAACACGTGAATACAAGAGTCTCATTGGTAATCTTAATGGATTGTTTTGGTGGGACAGGGAGGCTTTCCCTTTCTCTCTCTCTGCCTCGACCCAACTGCATTGTGGGAAGGAAGGCGAAGTTTAAGGACATGGTTTACGACTGTCACAAGTGTCTATTCCAGAGCTGGGAAAAAACTGAGAGATTTGCTAAAGAAGAACACAACAAAAGAATACAGACTTTCTTCATGTGTGTTTGAGTTGTTGTATGATTGTATGAGTGCGCATCTTCAGAGGAGAAACATCAATTGCTCTCTCTCTTTCTCTTTCAATGTAACATTTTAGCTTTCATCTAAACCTTTCCACATGAGAACAAAAAAAATATTTCGTAGTGGACAGGGAAGCCTTTGATGATTTGTATTCATACAAGGGGAGAACGCAGAGTGTGGCAATACACAACAACTTTTGTGTATGCA
>JAHZMY010000151.1:0-11308 GCA_027743915.1 Seira sanloemensis
GGCAAATTGCCACTTAATGTGGACATTTATTATCTGAATACAACTCATCAGTAAGATGTCTTCCTATTACAACTTAATGTTATTTCATGGTACATTCCAACTTCTATATAAGGAATGGCCTGGGGAAGAAAAAAGTTCTACCCTTATTGGGAGGTTTCCCTTACATAGAGAGTCGCTATGCATGTACAAAATGGCATTTATTGAGCCAAGAGAAGAAAAATATCTTCCCTTGTACGGCGGTGCCCCTACATAGAGTTCCCTTATAAAAAGGTTCGACTGTATCAATAAATGATTTTCGGTAGACAATGACTGTATACTACAGCGCGTTCTGCACCAGATGGAAAGAATGAGGATTGCACACGATTTATTTATGAGAGCTATTCAAATGACTTATTGTGATACTTTTCATAGTCATTGTCATCATAATCATATTCAATTTAAACTCATGATGGTCAACAAAAGTAAGCAAGTTAGAGATTGGCAAAATCTTCATATCGCATCTTGGCTTAGTTTTTACATTTACGAGTGTACATTTTTCTGACAGGAGCAAAAAATCCATACCCAATTGTTGCTGGTGACAAGACGTGTAGCAATGACTCAAGGATTTAGGATAATATTGCATCTTCCAAAAAAATATAAATTCACAAAAATTCCTTTCAATGATATTTCACAAATATGATACAAGCTAAAAATGAAGAGGTTATTTCAAATAACCTCTTCATTTTAACTTATCAAAATAACTTATTTGTTGAGTACGACAATTTTTGCATGGAGGACACAAAAGGTAATACGCGATTTCTGAATGACCTTTCATTGTTATACGTATCAGTACAACTCCTTAAAAATCTGCGCATTTTTAAAGTTTACATCCTTTATTCCAATGGTAATTATGCAACAGCAAGATTAGATAAAATCGGAATAATTACATGAATGATTCTCCGATACCGGATTGTATATCGCTGTGTATTGTAAAAATGGACATGACATGCACTATCTGGAATACAATTTACCTACATTATGCACAATCCTGCTGACATTGAGCTATACTACGTCTTGTTCCTGATTCCAGTAAAACTGTACGTCTGAATCTGAAGTAGCACTCGTGCGGAAGGTCACCTTCATTTATCCGATTCATTTATATTGTTAGTATCTCTTCGTTTCATATCTTGCTCGTTCTGAAGAACAAAATGATTTCGCAATCCCAAAACAACAACATACTCGTGCGGAAGGTCACCTTCATTTATCCGATTCATTTATATTGTTAGTATCTCTTCGTTTCATATCTTGCTCGTTCTGAAGAACAAAATGATTTCGCAATTCCAAAACAACAACATCTTATCCATGTGAAGAAGTGAAATGTGCTTCATGCTAAACCCAATGTGCAGATACCCATGTACATATTTCCAAAAGAAATTTTTAGTATTTATTTCAAAATATTTTTTTTCATTTGTGTAGACCTATGTAATAAAATAATAAAAACGGAAATGGAATGTGTATAAGTACCACATGAAATATTGCTCGTACGATTTCTTTGTACTGAAAAATCGTGTGAATATCAAACACCAGAGTTGAGTCATATGAAGAGCAATTTCATAAAAAATGATTTGGAAATAATATGATGCCTAGAAAATCCATGATTTTAAAGAGCGTAATGAGTCAGCCTCATTAAGGTTTATGCAAATCTGACAAACGCATTCGTTTAATTTCTACGNAATTTCATAAAAAATGATTTGGAAATAATATGATGCCTAGAAAATCCATGATTTTAAAGAGCGTAATGAGTCAGCCTCATTAAGGTTTATGCAAATCTGACAAACGCATTCGTTTAATTTCTACGTCAAAATTACACAAATTTTTATCCAGTTGATTGGAGGATTTCCTTGAAACCGATTTTTCAGATGACTACTCCCATTATATTGCATTGACACTGACCCGCCTTTTTTGCTGTGCTCGGATAATGATAATAATCATGGTTAAATTTTGTCTCATCCGATTTACTGTCATTGTATCGCCAGATCAACTTCAGTGGACTGAGCAAAGTGTACGGAAATGAAAAATTTAGAGTTCAACCTATGATCTGAACTTATAAAGCCGCTGCAGTTTCATGTTAGAATTGTGCAAAAAAAGTTACAATAATATGTACTTTGTACCGTTTTTTTGCATAAAGATACGAACGTTTTTTGAGTACGAGTACCTTTGCAATTGCATATAGGCAGTTCATTTTTTAAATAAAAAAGCAGCCAAGATTCAATGTTATTAAAAATGGCGATGACAATTTTGTAACTTAACTTATAATTGTCATCAGAGATTGGGATTTTGAGACAAGTGTCCTTTGTTTAACATTAAACGAAACATATTGGGTGAATGAAAGGCAATGGGGTAACTTGAGATCGAAGTGGTCTAGTAATGGCAAGTTTATACTATTGGCTCCAAATCAGATACAGACTTAAGTTCTGAAACCGAATCATATTTCTAAAAGCCCGAAATAAGGTTTTCTGTTTTTAGCTTCGGCTAGGGATTATGAATTTGCCAATTCAGAAAGTTTACTGGGAAGATTCTGTCAATGCAACAAAAATTAAGGCAATTTTCGTACTGTGAAATATGTATTTAGGTACTTTATTCACATTTCAAGGCTTCGTATAATTGAAACTACATAACGTGACGACTACAGATTTTTTGCTAAAATTTTTAATTCAATTATAAAATTCTTAATGTTTTTGTGCAAATGCTAGTTATCTCGCTTACGTTAGTTCCATCCAGTTTTCATCATAGAATGCCCATGAGGGCTCAATCATTTTTATTTTTGCTGTAGCTCGATGTGATGACATAAGATACTTTAAAAATGTATTTCGAGTTTGTAACTTTAATTTTTAATAAAAGATTAAACAATAAGGTTTGGCAATGTCATTCTAAAAACTTAAAAACAAAGAAAACGAAACAAAACTTAAAGCATCTCTTAAAATATGATCTTCAGTCAGTAACAAATTAGGGTTGGACTAGCTCTTATCAAACTCCATCCTAGTTGTTTAAATGTGTTTCTAATTCATAAGATTTTTTCTGTAACCGTCATCGTTTGATTTTATAATGAACGGTTTGAAACAAAGTATCGTATTTTTTCTTGCCAGTCTCTTCACTTTTAACATTGTTTTCGGAGCTATAGCCGGTAACAGAAATAGTGCGAACGATGTCCTTCCAAGGGACGACATGGAAGATGGAGAAAGAAGCACCTTCTGAAGGAGAAGGGGGAGGAGAAGCTCCCACAGTGGATCCAGAGACCCTGACTGGTCCAGATAGATTCATATATGGATTTAATGCACTCGTAAAAGCCTTTGAAGTTTTCTTCCAAAAAATTGACAAGAAAGTCGAGGTGAAAGTAATGGCATATGAAGATTTTCTCAACTTAATACATGACCTAGTCCATGTAAACGGGACGGAGGACTTTCATGAAACTGCTTACATTACTATGCGAGTGTGAAAATAACAGGTAATGAAATCAAAATATTTAAATTATCCGAAATGTGCGAAATAAAAACAAACTTTTATTGATATTTTTTTCAATTAACAGACAGCAGCATTAACTTAGTGAGCAACACATCTCCAACAAATGTAAACTGATAAATACTTGAGATATAATCTTGTACATGAATATGTGAACATAGTAATAGTATTACAATACTGTCTTTAGAGGAATAAAAAATTAGATGAGATTTGTTTATAATATCATAAACTCTTAGTAAGCAAAACATTAATATGATTAATAATTGAATAATTATGATTCATGATCATTAAACTTGGTGGGAACCTACATTTGTAATTTGTACATACTAATTAATAATGCTTCTTCATCTTCACGAGACATCTAATATACCTTTCGTGAATAACTAATATTGATGCCGCCTTTGGCGTGAAGGATTAAATCAGACAAAAGCACAAGTTCATCCAACGTTTCTGCAGATTTTATAGTGAAGTTTCGCAGAATGTTTGCTAGTACAACTTTCTCTTCCATCAAAGCAAAACTTTTGACCTAGAACAAAATTGAATAATAGTCAAGTTACTTTTTGTGCAATTGTATTTTAGCGTTGCATCTCGTGACGTGAAGACTCACCTACACAATTCCTTGGACCTGCCGAGAAAGGGATAAATGCAAATGGATGCCGTTTATCTTTAGAATTTATATGAAATCGTTCGGGTCGAAAGCATAGTGGGTCTGGATAAATTTCAGGATTTCTATGCAGTTGATAAGGAAGGATAAGCACTAGCAGATCACGTGGGAGGGTTACGTTTTCGTCTGTAATAGAATATATTTTGGGATTTATACGACATAATTATCTTACTTCTTAAATAAATTGAAGAAACTCATTAGCATTACCAAGCTCAAAATCATTTTGCATAGATCTTGCAATGATGGGAACACTCGGGCATAATCGAAGAGACTCTTTTATGCAAGACTCCAAATATTTAAGTCTCGTCAGATCATTCATTGTCACAGGGCGAGTTTGATCAGTTCCAAAAACTTCCTCCAGCTCGTCACTAATTTTTCTCTTCAAATGACAAACAAAACCCAATTCAGACAACGACAACAGAGACAGTCAAAAAAATAAGAAAAATATAAAACTATTATAACTTTTGCGTTTTATAGTGCATTTTAAAATGGACGAGAGGTTAAATACACACGTGGAAGAAACTTCATTCATTACTGATTACCTTACCTGAACATCAGGGTGATTCCCTATTAGAAAAAGAGAAAACGCAATGCCGGCGGAAACCGTGTCGTGACCCTGCAAAATACAGATTGCTACATAGCTGTTATTACGTTAATTGATATGATGACGTTGTTTTAGCATGATTATTAATATCAGTATATTTGCACGAGCGTAACCTCAAACATGAAAGTGTCAGTCTCCTCACGAACATCTTCATCGCTGGTCAAACCCCCTGAACGCTGAGATTCCAATAGCAGGTCCAGGAATGCTTTTCTTTCTAATAGTGAATGAAAAGAAATTCATTCAATTAATGACCAGATTTCCCTGATCACAAACCTAGATGAGTCATGTAATACTACAAATGTACTCAACTACATAAATAAAAGTGCGTGATCAAAAACAATTTAGTTTATAATTCATTATCAATTTGTGTAATATGTACACCGCATCCAGAAAAGATAGCGTATTCATTATAAACACAGCGTACATTTTAGCCGAAACTCAAGCAGGCGTGTAGCAACAGCCGAATTTGTTGTCATGCAACTTGCCGAGTATGAATACGCTATCTTTTCTGGATGCGGTGTATGTACCAAAAAGGTTCGCGTGCTCCTGGGCAAACTGAGTTTTTCGTTGCTGAATGATCTAGTTACATTATATTTTAGGATTTAAGGCTTTGAATCTTTGAATGAAAAAATTGATAAATAATTTGTACAAACTTTTGTTTACCTGATTCGTGAAGCTATGTAGAATTTCAATTAATCGTTTCTCTTCTTTGCCATATGAAAATGTGTTCCAAATGAACGAAGGCTCCAGCCAGGGTCTGAACGCACGATGCTGTTGTAAGAACTTTATTCTAAAACATCAAAATTATAAAAGGTCAATTTTTAATGATAAACTTATTCGTAGTTACTAGTAGGCATAATGATATTTTTCTAGGGTTTACCTCGTAATAGCTTTTATGTACTCTGATTCTTCAACCTGCTCTTGAGCATTGATTTTAACTCCCATTGCAGTCTCTAGGAATGTAATCATTGTCATGAACCTTCAAGTGTTTTAAAGCATTTCAATGCATTGCATTGATACTTATTACTTACCACAAATTATATCCAGTGTTAATTTCGAGACAAACGGGACAATATCAAAAGTTTCATTTGGTCCATGTTGCCTCTGAATTAGGTCGATAAACTTCAATGATTGCTGATTAAAAACCACCTTGAATGGAAAGTAAATCTTTCTTCACGTTTGCCCATTGTCTAACATCATATCTATGTACATACAACCTTGCAAAGAGCTAATTCTGCCCGTCCAATATATATGTACATATACGATTACCCACCGTTACTTATCAAGAGACCAGTTCCAAGCCAAGGAATTAATTGATCATAATCAACGCTTTTGACCGTCTCTGTGGTGGAAGTTAATAGTTTCTGTAATTTCGTGAAAAGGAAAAATTCATAAAAGTTCATAATTGGGCTTCTATAAGGATCTGAGACTAAAAGTCCTTCAGTACCTCTATATCTCTGGGATTACTTAATCCAACGATCCAATATGTACCGACCCGGTAAATAACTCTGTGACCATATTTTTGAGCCCATTTGTCAAATAATGGCAGCAAGTCTACAAAAAGTACAGTTCCCTATCTCATACACATGCATTTTTGAAAAAATAATATGACAATTCAAAGGACACATACTTTCTGCTGCTTGAATGATCTGAAACGTGTTTCCAAGTATGGGAAGTTGCGGGAGGTCCCGAGATCCTTTTCGAAACTTCATTAAACCTACTGTCCCAGCGAACAAAGAGTTTTACAACAAAGTATGCTGAGATTGCTAACAGAGCACTAAAGACATAAAGCAAAATTATGATCATTTCTATTTGTAACTTATTTCTTTGTTGGTTAAATTGTCATTTTATTGAAAGCACGGGAAATGGATAAGAAGCTCGAGTCAGTAACAGTGCAACTGGATTTCTCCTATCTCACATGGCTGGAACATGTTGTGTATGAAATGTGTTTACTAGAGAATTCACTGACCTTGAGTCTTGAGTCTTCTTTATCTGTCAAATAAATGCTCCTCCGGTTTTTGGGAACGTGTGTACATACAAGCAAGTAATAGTAATATGCTCATCTACAATACATTGAGATCTTCACATTTGGCACGTTTTACCCATATTGCGATTGATTAGTAATAATAGGACATTGGTAAAATATAGTCAGCGTGAATTCATTTTGCGTACTGATGTATGTACATATGCCATTTTATATTGATTTTTATTTTCTTTCTCTCTCTTTTTCATCTCAATATTAGCATATGTACTATATTGACTTTGTCAATACTAGTTCCGGATTTCCCAGGAAAAAATCATAGGGTGCACAATATATGTACATCTGTATATAATATAATTTTGATTACAATAATCCGCGGTCCTTCCAGATATGCATACTCTGTGATACTAATGGAATGCCGGTCTTTTCTGCAAGTTCATTGTCCATTAGACACTTGAGATGTGTATTAACCCAAACATTAAATTTAATCAATAATATTTACGCGTTCATTCATCATGACTCGTGACTCCAGTCTCCGAAGCATCGCCTAACTTTATTTGATTTAATTGGGGGAAATTTGCTTCCTCCGTCAACTTTTGCTGCATCTGCGTCAAGCGTATGAAATAGCTGTATAGGTAAATATAAATGCTTGTCCATGTATGTATTTGTAGCAGTAGACATGTCAGCATTTTCCCTCTCGCCTTAATCTAATGGAGGGATTATGACATGTTGCATGGTTATTATGCAAAAGTTTGTACCTTGCTTATCAAAAATGCATCCGGCCAAAAATCGTACGACAATGAGAATGGAACAACAAACAAAAAAATAATGTTTGCAATGTAGCGAGTTTAATAACATTTTACAAAATTCCCATTCATAAGACTACCACAAAAAAATGGCAAAAATCCTTTGTAACCCTGAACTTGAACTTTCTGTTTGCCCAAAATCGTATGTCATAAATTATGCGTAGATTAGTGAAAAGTTTTGCTATATGCATGTAAATTCTATTAAAAAAATTGGTCTGACCTGATCTTTACTAAATGTCACATTATCATGAAATGGACAAACTACCGAAAATATAAATATTTGGTCATTTTTTGGTACCTAAACATTGAAGCTGGTATAAAAGAACCTTTTTCCAGGTCATTACAGCATATTCTTGCAGCCTAACAAGTCGAACTAACATAACTTTTTCTGACGACTTTGCCAAAGTCAAAATATTTTTTAATTTTAAAGTCAATTCAAAGTCGTAAATCTATCGAAAATAGCCTGACATAATGAAGGCATTTCTAGTAATAGTTTTTGCGGGGATGGCTTTCGCCGCCCCCGAGTTTCAATCTTTTTCCAAAAAGATTACTCCAGAACTTCAAATTGCGTTGAGAACGAGGGGATCTGCAAACATTTTTGTGACCATGCATGAAGACACGTCCAGTATTCTGGAAAGCATCAAGGCAGCCCAGATCATCAACCGCAGGGGACCGACTTAATATCATACACTCCTTGCTTACTTCCCATGCAACACGATCTCAACAAAATCTGGTCAGGTATCTCGCGTCCGTTGGAAATATTGACTTTGAAACATTCTGGATCAACAATCAACTATTTGTGCGCCAAGCCAGCCCAGAAATCATTGAGCATTTGGCTTCTTTCCCGGAAGTCAAGTCAATAGACGAGGAATTTTTTGCGTCATTAATTGAGCCGGTGGAGAACAAAAATGTTACAAAGACCAACAATGATTTTGAATGGGGCGTTTTGAAAATCCAGGCTCCTGAAGCATGGGAAGAAATTGGTGGAAATAACGGAAGAGGAATCAGAGTTGGAACGGTTGACACAGGCGTAAGACTTTCACATGAAGCTCTTCGTGATAACTTCATGGGCGAATACGGATGGTATGATCCAAGCACGGCGCAACCCTCGCCGACGGATAATAATGGTAAATATACAGCTTTTTTAAGGTAAAGAAATTAATAGCTGAATTCTAATTTATAAATTTTGCTTATTTCATGTCAAACCAGGGCATGGAACTCATGTGACGTAAGTTTTTAAAGACAATTGCACATGAATTTATATGGCGGAAGTGGAGTAAGAAATAATGAAAAATGATTCTTTTGCAGAGGTACAATTGCCGGACAAAAAGGCATTGGCGTAGCTCCGGGTGCTACTTGGATGGTATTCCAAAATATTTTAATGAAACTTGAACCATTAATTTGCTCACAAGATAAATTGGATTAATAAAATATTTTAATGAAACTTGAACCATTAGTTTGCTCACAAGATAAATTGGATTAATATTGGTATTGGCGTTCATGTTTTAGGCATGTCGAGGCTGTGCATCTTCGTCATGTTCTCAGTTTGATTTAAACCGCTGCGGACAGTTTTTTGCATGCCCAACGTTGGCCGATGGCTCCAAACCCGACTGTACAAAGGCACCACATGTTGTGTCAAACTCTTGGGGTGGTGGCCGTGGAGCCTCTTGGTAATTAAAATAATCAGTCTACAATTTAACGCAGAATCAATACTTACTACTTGACAGAGGTGATACAGAGGCGATAATGGTGACAACGTTTTTATTTTTGTTGTAAAAAGGTTCAATCCAGTAATTGAGGCATGGGTCGTGGCAGGCGTGATACCTGTTTTCAGCATAGGCAATAACGGGCCGAATTGCAACACAGCAAACAGTCCTGGTGATAACGTGAATGTGATCGGCGTAGGTTCCACGATGGAGTCAGATTCTATTTCATCATTTAGCTCTGTAGGTCCTACCGTCGATGGTAGAATGAAGCCTGACATTTCCGGTACTTGTAAAGCTATGTACACATGAAATGTAACATGCATAATACCGAATGAATTAACTTAAGCATGTTTAATAATTATGATACTTAGCTCCCGGATCCCTAGTCACGTCTTCATATCATTTGGCAGATGATGCTTACAGGTAGAGAAAAACTGCATTCAAATTTAGAATGCACAATGCACATCGAGATTACGCAAATGATCACTGGAGAACGTTCTTCTTTCCTACTTTAGAGCGCTATCAGGGACGAGTATGGCCGCGCCACATATCTCTGGAACTATCGTGTTGCTTTTAACTCGGGATCCTACTCTCTCAGTGGCAAATGTCCGACAACTTTTATTCGGTAATACTGACCGCGAACTTGAGTTCTCTGGCCGGGTTTGCGAGGACATTGAAGATAAGGTGTTCCCAAATCACGTATTTGGCAGCGGGCGAGTGAACGCGTATAAAAGTGTTGCCGCTCAGAGCCAGAATCACATTTTGCGACAGTTGTAATTTTAATATCAATTACAAATCATGTTGCGTTTGACATTGGAGATGCAATGATATTAAGCTATGAATTATGCAATGCATAATGTATATATCTATTATAAAATTGTATGTAGAATACGTTCAAAAGTTGTAAATTATAATGTAAAAAGTAGTAGTAGATGATAGTAAAATACAAAGACAATTCAATCATTATTCATTAAAAGAGGCAATATTTTTCACATTTAAAAAATCCCGAAATATATCATGCCAGAAAATGTTTGAAGGATGATGAGTTCCGGATTTGGCAAAAAGAAATGACATTTGCATAATAAACGTGCTTGAAGACTCTTTCATAAATGCTTAAATACGTTCGAAAACATTAGTTTGGCATTTGAACATCTTCAATCTTAATTCAATGAGAGCAAATGCCGTCTACAGGTATGTTACTACCCACAAAGATGGTGAAAGCGAACAAAGACAAAATTTTTTGTGAAAAACCTTTTCATTCTATTTTTCCTCTCCTTTACGCCAAACCAGGAATAGACGAGACGGGGATTTTTAGGTACCACACATCACATTGTACTGCTTTGTGTTCGGCTGGCGCTATTTTCGTGTCTTCCATATCCTCTCATGCCGGAGATTTCGTGTTGTTCTTTGTGTGAAACCTAGCTGTCTGTCTGTTTGTTTTTGGACTCGAGTTAGTTGTTGGACGAGAGCTAATTCGCGAGGACGTTCATTTTATCGTTCAAAATTTCGATTGATAATTGTTGTCAGTCGGTAGTTAGTGCTCCACATTGAAGTTAAATTCGAAATTAATATTTGCTTGAAAAGAGAATCTTGTAGACAATTTGTCAGGTTCAATTATCACTTTATCAGTTGCTTTAGGTAGACTAATAACGAGTTTCAACTTTACTCTGATTGCCACAATCGTGACAAAACGCTAAATTCAAGGTATTTAAAGTAAAAGATTCGCTTCAAAATGGATAACTAAGTTGTTTCGTAAATCTCCAAAACTTGTTTCTGTGTTGTAGTCGGCTTTGATTAACTTGCTCGAGTTTGGAGAATTCCTCCAAAAAGAAGATGGCATCATTACCCTACAAGGCGGAGTATGCCAAGTCTGGTAAGTTGCTATAAACTTTAAAATAACTGTCAGAAAACTTGGACGTAACATTGCCTTCGAATACATTGTATAAATATTCGTGTTTTTAGGGCGAGCCTCATGTAAGATTTGCAAGAGCAATATAGAGAAGGGAGTGCTAAGACTCGCTGTGTTGGTGCCGGTAAGACTAACATTAA
>JAHZMY010000152.1:0-21037 GCA_027743915.1 Seira sanloemensis
AAAGTGAAAAAATGGAGCGACAATATTGGCAAAACCGTACAGTTCCAAAGGCAGAGAAGGCTTTTACTTTTTACAGTTTCATAATTCGTTATTAAGAATTCAATGTAGGTATGTAGTATACATTTTACAAAATAAAATCACAATATGCCATTTCTTTCATAATGTCACGATAAGAAAGTGAATCCTTTTGTTTCTACAATCCAGAGGTATTTCTTGGACCAGCCACATTGTAATTTTTCACACTCCGGTATGCTAAAATGAATGTACAATGACAGAACGGAAGTTGGTAAACACCACGGTTAACTGTGTGTTTCTGTTTGGGACAGGGCATGGCAGACAAAGCCAGATGCATAGATCAAATGAGTATATTTGTCAAAAGGGATGACGGCTGCTTTTCTCTCTCTGCGAGCGAAAATGCCATGCCACTCTATTTCCTGAAGTGCATAATATTGTCCCTATGCATGCACTTGTTTTCCTCTTCTCTTCTTATCCCACCAAAAGTGTCCTATAAACTAGGTATTCATGTGCACCATAAGCATTTACGCTTCTGCAAAAAATTACCATTTCAACCATCAATTTTCTCTTGCGACTCTTGCAGCTGTCTTGTTTTTTGTTTAAGACGTTGTTTTCCCCTGCTCAAAAATGCAGAAAAGAGGGTGGACAATGAGCGGAACAACTTGAGAAGATAAAGTGCATACTATTTTAAACAGGGAAATTCTGTAATAATCATGAGAAGAAAAGAACTGTTCACTTACTTAAGGTCTTTTAGGCCTCCAAAGAAATCGTATTTTTCAGTGGAGTTTGCTTTTGAAGCAAAAACTGCTAACTAGATATGAATGCCTAAACCTGGGTAGGTACTCGCCCATTCCTCCGTAAACACCACAAATCCCACGAGATGATAAAAAAGATTCTTGGAATACGTATGTATATGAAAGCAAATTAATCTTGTCAGCATTTTAACGTTATTTATGCAACAAAAAAAGTAACTTTTTTCACTCTCTGAAAGAAAGAATCGCCTTGTCTTGCTCGTTTTACGTTTGGCACACTTCTATTTGTTGGTAATGGGCAAATTTTTTGCCTCTTTTTTCACGTCTCCCTTGAATTATCTGCCAAAAGACTAGTGACCCGCCCCTTTACTCCTATTTAACACGAGAATTCACTAATTTTTTTCAGAGTGGCATTGCCCATTTTCCGAGCTATTTATATTATCTACCTACGGCTGTGAGAGCAACATGCATTACACAAAAACTCTCGCACTTTAGTCGGGATGATTGGGAGACTTGTGGAAATGGAGGGGAACGTACCTAAGAGAAATATTTTGCCGACAGTTGCCTTATCCCAACCCGATACAATCGCTCTTTCCTGTACATTAATTTTGCGAAATGGATTTGAAGTTGAAACCTGTTATAGCCTTTTTAAATGGCATTAACTCATCTCGCTAATAGATACGAGGACATACATAAGTAGAAAAAACGCTTCATTTCTATTCTGAAAGAGGAGAGATATACATCATCATATTTACCTACACACATAACCAGTGATAAAATTTTAGCATACGACAAAAAAAAAGTTTGCTATTTTGTCGCCTTTCCCACCGGGTAATGTATTACTCTCTCCTTGTGCTGTTCAATTCTCTGTCTCATATGTTAGGTTTGCATGATAGGACATTATCAAGCAACCGGTCCCATGACTTCCTCAACACGGCCAAAGTTGTCGAGTTGTTCTCCTACCGTTTCCTCGGAAAATTCTCACTGTCAACGTCATCCTGTCATTCTTTTTAAGAATGCGCGGCATACATTGTTCCCAGACATTTGTATAAGTGGGATATATATATTTAAAACCATGCATTATCCAAAATTTGAACTCAAAGGTTGTGTCGCAATTTATACTGAATGACTGACTGTGAAATATCTTTCATCGGGCATTCGATGTCAAGGTGTCATTCGTGTATTTTCATTCGGATCGGAGTGCATGATTTTGATACGCCTTTCTGAATCTTGAAGGGTCAATTTATACACAAACAAATTACTTATTAAATTGCTAATTACTCTCGAAAAACAAGCCGGTTCATTGCTCACGAGTCTTTTTTATCACTTTACTCTTTCTCGCCTAAAAATTGAGATTCAGTGAAATGTGCCGTCATTACAGCAACCCAATCAATAAAGTTTCTGCGTAGGTAGCAATTGTCACTTGCTCAGAGTATTCGCGAGTGAAGAGGTAAAAATAAATTGGCACGTTCTTCTCACAGGCTGAGGTGGAATGCTAGAAAAAGTCAGTGAACTGTGAATCCTGAATCCATAAGCGTAGCACTATCACATTTGTTTTCTAACACCTTTTCGCTTTCCTTTCCAGATATGAGTTAATTACCTCCTTTAATCAAGTGCCTACGCTTCCGCGTAAAGAATTTACATTGAAGCGCTCTTTTTCTTTTCGATTCTTTCGAGCATTAATAAGCGTTTCTTTTTCGAGTGGATTATTTGAAGGAACGCAGAGACCAATAATTACGAACGGTATTTTTTGTTAAGGTTTGATTTGTGGAATGTGAAGTATTACATAATAATTGGACCAAATAAAACATTTTCTGGCTTTTTCGGTCGGGAATGACTTTAACCGTTTGGTAGAAATAAAAGTAATGGGATATGGTGCTAATGACTACACAGTGTGGGTTACGGGAATGTGAAAAATCGCCAGAACATAAGCATAGGACAAGACTCTGCCTCACGGTCCACATTCTCCGGATTTCAGACATTAACACTTCATAATAGAATTACGCTGGGGAAAGAGGATAAAAAAGCTGTGATAATAATGTAGCTGTGTTTTGCTGTATTTTTACTTGACTTCCCACTATGGGAAAAACTTTGTCAATGTACCGTCCCAGCTTGAGTCAGCATTATTATTATTATGAGATGCATTATCATATTTCAAAAAAGCTTAGGTATATGCACACCTGGGATAGAATGGCTCATAAAGTAGGCTCTTAATAGGACTCTGGTATTTTTAAAAGTTGATGACTTTTTAATAATGCTTATCTCTAATTCCACTTGAATCACTGTAGTAGTACGGTACGAACACTGCGTAGCTGCTTTATTCTCCCTTTGTCATCAAATTTAATGTCACAAAGTTTGATAATAGCGTATCATATTATTCACGGTGAAGCAGACACCCATGGACAAATAAATTAAAAAGGGCAAAATTCTGCATGCATGTATCCGTATCGTTTCTACCTAAAATCAATAACTTTTCTAGTTCTAAAAATAAAAGGAAAAATACTGATCCAAGCAGAAAAAATTGTAATTGATGATGATAGTCGAAGGGTTAACAAACAACTACTAAAACTTGCATACAATAGTTATAGGTACGTTCATTCAATAAATGTCACAATAAGAAGTGGAGTGAGGTTTGAACAAAAGTCGGAATAACATCGCCTTAAAAGTGACTGAAAGTGATGATTTTTTCGTCGTGAATGAGAGGAAGCCTGAAAGGCTGCATGTGCTACAAAGTTTCTGACAGCGCAGCGCTGTTTTGACTGTGTGTATCTACTCTAGAAAAGCGAAATACTACGTAGATTTTTTTCGTATGAAAGCACACTTGACGATTTGCGAGTCATAAAAAAGACAAAAAGGAGACCGACTGAGAAAGACAAGTTATGGAGTCGTTTGTCTTTTGGCGACAAGGTGGAAAATGCCCTCCTGCTGGGATCAATACTGTAGTTTTAGCTGTTCTTACTGAGTTGGATCAACATTTTACTCTTCAATACACATTTTTTTCAAACTTTTTCCAAATGTTTGATGGACCACATGTAGCTCGCTCCCTTCAACCACTGAAGCAAAAATAGTGAACAAGAACAATAGCTGCGAAAATGCTTTGGAAATATCTTCCATAGCCAAAAGAGCTTTAAATTACTTTAATTACTGGCATATCAATCCCAAAATTAACACCACACGAAATAATAAGAAATAGCTTTACTGATGAGTGCACGCAGGATTCTCAAAGTTTAAACATGCCAATGAAAGTACAAAATATGTTAAGAAAATTCATCTTTTATATAGCTGTATGACATGGATCTTCTTAATATGCACCGCTGTGCTAATGACGTAAATGTTCCTCAGGTCATTTCAGACTTACATTGACCTTGAATCGAGTATCCATCTACAAAGCGCACATGTCTTTATTTCCCCTGAAATCGGATCCAATATTTTAACATAGGTATGCAATTAAATGAGGCGTAAATGATAAAAAGTGATCCATTACATATGGTCCATATGGTTGCCCCCACACTTTTCCTTGTTATGATGATACCCGTTATTCTGTTGACAATGAAGTATAACGTGATTTTCTCTTCTGGCAATTCATTCGCCAGTCAACAAGTTTCAGCTTGGAACACTTGCCGTAGATGTAAAAAAATCAGTTCTCGGTATATATCGATAGAATGTGATGAGATGACCAGGAGAATCAAGTTTCCTGGAAGTCCACACCTACGCACAGCGTCTGTTTTTTGTGGAGTAGGTCCAACCGAGTCACCTACTTTAATATGCCCTAGTGTTGAGAACTTCTCGTAGTGAGTGATACATTTAGGAGGGTTGGTATAAATAGAAATAATTAAATTCCACGTTTCCGATTTTCATGAATCACGAAAAGTGACAGGCATACCTGCTCTCCCTGACATTTGTAGAGTACGACGTGTCAGTTTTTCTCATTAATTTTCCCTTTTAAGTAATCGAGTCAATATTATTGTATTTTTCTTTGGTTGAAGTTGGATCGAGTGTGAAAATGTATTATTTAAAAAGGGNACCTGCTCTCCCTGACATTTGTAGAGTACGACGTGTCAGTTTTTCTCATTAATTTTCCCTTTTAAGTAATCGAGTCAATATTATTGTATTTTTCTTTGGTTGAAGTTGGATCGAGTGTGAAAATGTATTATTTAAAAAGGGGCAGGTGCTGCTATTTTGTCTAGTTAACTGCCCTTTGGCAGAAAAAAACACTTGAAGTGATAAGAAAGGCTCTATATAGATTTGATTTCTTGTTTCTTATCAAAATCTACCATATTACTCACTCATTTCGAGATACCTACAGCATATATGTACACATTCGCTGAGAGTTATACTTTATGAAGTGATAATTACGTCTGCCCCACTCACCAAATCAACTAATCATTAGCGCAGTTAGTTTTCCACTTCGTTTTTCATTTGTGTGATAACATATTTGCACCCTGAAGGTGGACAAAGAGCAAGTGTGAAATCATTCTTTGGCTATTTTTTAACCGATGAGCAGCAATGGCTCGGGTTTAATTAAATCGTTCATGCTTACACAAATATTAGTAGTTGAAGGGGATGCATGTACGACTTTTAACTTTTCCATCAAAGTCAGCTATATGGTGTTGAGATTCAATATATGTATGTAAGCTTTCTAATAAGTTGAAATTCAACTTCGGTAGCAACATGGTCGCAATATTTTATTGGGCATATCTTTCTTTCCTTTAAAGGAAAAGTCAGGTTACGACAAGTAAATGCATGGAAAATGCCAAAATTGTTATCGGAAAATTTCTGGCAACTTTTGCACCTCCGTTAGATGAGCCGTTGTATTGCTGGCAATACCTAAATCGGATGACGTTGAACTTTATACCTCGTCATGTCCTGTAGATGATGATGATGAAGACGTTTTGACACTTATAGCAAACAAACTCGACAGTTTTGCTTTGTCTTATGAATACCTTTCAAAAGAGAAGTGTAACGAAAAGTCTATTCAAATTTCAAAAAGTACACCTACCTACAACAGCAGATACATTGAGAGCAAAGAGGGAATAAGATTACTTATCACAGGGGAAGAGGGTCTTGATGATAGCTTGAGAAAAAGACTTATCATACTCAAGAGAGGCTCACTTGCACACAGCTAATTTCCCTTTCTGATTGAAAAGTAAACGAGACAGGCTTTTTTGCTACATTTTAATAGGGTTTCAGATATGACCCATAGAAAAGCTGAATATAGCTCTTTTCATATTAAGTAAAAGTGAGCCGCAGTAAGTAATGAAGAAAACTAGCAAAAAAGTATTTTTTTCTGTAGTATTTTGACTTGTAGTACAGTCAGAGTTAACGCTTTTTACCCATAATTCCAAACATTTTCAGGAAAATATTGCGTATTTAATGTTTAGGTTGGATCATAATATGCTATCAATATTGCCAGGCACGATAACTCTTTCCCTGGAAGATATAATGGAATTTCTAGCACTTTAATTTCCTGTTCTATTCGCCCCAGTCGCTTGTAATAGTGACTGCATGTTATGCAACACCAAAAATATTTTGAAAATCTAGTATGATGACGCTACAATTATAATTGCAGCTACATATATCAATGGAAAAATTCAATCTATATGCAAAAATGTTTATCTTGACATTTCATGGCCCATTTTATACACCCTCAATACTGTAAGTACACGGTACACATGTGCGTCAAAATAGAACGGAAGTAATAAAAATACAAGGATCCTTTCTCGTTTTCCTTTTAATTTAGAATTCAAATCTTTCTGAATGCTATACTGAATAAAATTCATATTTTTTGTCCAGTGCTGAAAAATATTTTTGCTAATCATTTTCAGTGTAACAGTGATCAACTTACGGTATTTTTCTTAAACCATAATTGCATAGGTGGATTTCAGATTTTAAAGCCTAATGTAATATAATCTTATCAAATAGTTTGTATCAAATGGGAATAAATGAAGATGGATTTTTATTTCTTTCCGTACTCCTATCAAAAAACGTACTCCACATCTCCATCATTGAAACTGGCTAAAAAGGCTCATTCCAAAACTCGTGTCTAGCAAAAAATATTTGTCGCCTTTAATTTTTAAGAAGGAAACGCTCTTGAATGAACAGAGACATTTAGACGTCCCGTCTTTAAGGAGCATTACTACGTAAGCTTGGAAATGATGGAATAAGTTTAGTAAAAACAACTTGAGTAAAACTTTGCATATTTATGAAAGCCATTAACATGGGTTCGGTAGTTGAAACTTACTTCGTCCCTTTAGGTGATCTGCCTCTGCTATATTCCAGTTCCTGGAGAATTCTTCCAAGTTGTAAATACTCACCGACGTAGGAGTATGGGTAGTTGGCGTATCATTTTAGTGAGACACTGCCCAGCAAAAAAATTTACATCAAGTTCGTTACACACTTCGATTGAAGTCTCATCACCAAACTGTAGTCCTCCTCAACTTTGGAGTGCATACACTAAAGTGGGCTTGCTTTTGATTTTTGTAACAACTCAAGGATGAATTTTAAATGAATGTCAGCTTTGCTATTTTTATGCAGAAGAACTGAGGAGCACACGGATCTGATCTAACATAACAATTTAAAGGTTACACGTACGATATGTAAGTACAATATTTTTGATACGAATGTGTCGAACTATCAGCTCATGACAAAGACAACTATTATGGAGAAAGTTGACGCAACGACGTACAAAGAAACGGAAAAGCCAATTCTCTCAGCATTACTGGGGCAATAGGATACAGCACAAGTCGGCCTGTGTTCTATCCCTGCTGAAGCTGTTCTCGAATGCTTTACAGCGAGAGCAAGACGAAGGAAAGTAATAGGAAAAGCCAATTCTCTCAGCATTACTGGGGCAATAGGATACAGCACAAGTCGGCCTGTGTTCTATCCCTGCTGAAGCTGTTCTCGAATGCTTTACAGCGAGAGCAATACGAAGGAAAGTAATTCACCACTACTGTGCTGTGCACTCGTCGTCTAAAGTGTATGATTTTTTTCGCGTTTATGTTTTGTGACTCAACTCAAGAACGGGAAAGAGAGAGAGAGTGAAGTTTCAGGATTGACTCTTTCTTCGAGTCTGATATACTAGGTTTTGGAGGATGACTGTTTTATTTTAACTGGTTGGTAGGTAGTGGTGGTGGTGCTTCTGACAACGGGAAAGAGAGAGAGAGAGAGTGAAGTTTCAGGATTGACTCTTTCTTCGAGTCTGATATACTAGGTTTTGGAGGATGACTGTTTTATTTTAACTGGTTGGTAGGTAGTGGTGGTGGTGCTTCTGCAGCTTCTTCAGCCTGCTTGGCTGCTTCCTTTACTGACACTGGTTTATTAACTGCTGGCGCTACGTTGTATGTCCTCAGAAGAAGAAAACACGAAACTTGCCTTGTCTCACATTTGGGGGAAGAAACGTCGCTCGCTCACAGTGAAATCTTGGAAGAAAATTCTTCTTCAGGGGAGACAATAGGATTCGAACGCGTTTCCCAGTGGGAGTGAGGTGTTTTCTTACTCGCTTTCAGCGTTACATGTAGTTGGCTTCTATTTGAATTTGATACTGGAAACATAGTGCTCCGCAGAATGTATTGTAATGAAAAACCATCATCATGATAATCTACCAAATATACATACGCGAGTATTTTGTTTCCGTGAAATACGAGAGTGCTTTATCTCGTCTTGTTATGATTTTGCGTAAAAATACTTTGAATTTAGTCATTGATTTTTTGTAGATATACGAACGGATTTTTATGTTCACGTTCACATCAAGCGAGACTGGCATTTTTACGTTCTCTTTTGCAGCCAATCAGAATTTCAGTAATGCATGATTTTCGGGATCGTAGATGAGATGTTTGCTGAAAAATGTATTGAAACATCACAATGTAGAATGCAGGAATACCTGCTGAAATTCTTATATTAAATCGACGGATTAAACGTTCTGCTGGCGAATACAAATTATATGCTGGTCTTTCGTGCGTGGAAGGCCCGCTTGTTATGATGATCCACTGTCATTAATTTGCGAGAGTAATGGAACCCATTATTTTACTTAGCGCGATTTAATGCTTTATAAACCGTGCCAATGACCTATACTTATTCAATTATATTTTAATTGCTTCGCACAATGTACATCACGTAGGATCCGAGCTTCCGTCAAAGTTTTTTTCCGCTGAAGAAGACACGCTGTACAATTCAATTGTATCGTTTCGACCACCAGACCTTATCGAACGATTTTTGCAGCATTTTTTGTTCATGGATTTTTAACTTTCCAGTAGAAATTAGCGATGGGCTTTACTCTTGTAAATCGACTTAGGTAAAATGCATACTCCGAATGCACTACATAAATATGTATGTAGATACACACTGTAAAAACTTTAAATTGTCCAATTTCCAAAAGGTTGAGGACGAGACGATTTCAAACTTTTGTGCTGACTTTGAAATTCTTAATTCGTACTGTAATACTTTGTTTTTGTAATGGTGATAATTAAAGTTTCTTAAAGAACAAAATGTGTACATGAGAATCTCTTGGTCATCAGTTTCCCTAAATGCCATGCTGGTTGGGCATGTATTTAGGGATAGTACGGAAATTCGCATAATACTCTTTTCCCGTAGTTTAATCATCAGTGATTGTCCTGCACCCTCGTAAATCGAAAAAAACGAGCCAGTAATGTTGTTTGAAGGGGCTATTAGAATTGCCGGCAGTAGCAAATATTTGAAAGCTTCATGATGGTCGAATAAACTCCTTTTCAAGAGGATAAAAGTTTTGGCAGTTTAGTTTATGTTATTGCCCAACTTGGAGACGACAAAGAAAAGAATTGCCATGCTACTTGCTACCCTCCGTTTTCTACCTAAGGTACAGCGTCTATGTACATCGTCTCTTCTGGTACAGAAAGTGTACGTTTAAAGAAACCAATTGAGGATTTTGTTTGTGTATGGCGCATTAAAACACCTTCCTCTTTTGTGCATAAACATCTTGAAGGGTTGCATTGATGCTTTTTTTTTGTAAAAATCCGCATTCGATCATTTTTCCCTTTTCCACCCAATACTTTTATTTCCCTGACTTGAACTAGAAGCAATAAGGGCTTGCTTAGGTTAAAAGATGAGGCAGGGAAGAGACACCCGAGCAAATCAACTTAAAAGTTCCATCTTAAACTTTCCACGCGCTGAAGTCAATCTTCGTGTCTTTTCTGTTTCACACGCTTTTAACAACTAGAATCGCGCTTGTGAATTTTCTGTAGAAGCGTTCCAGATTACAGACCTTTTTTAGTAATTGGATTTTGAATAATACGTAGGCGGTTTCGACAATGGAAGGAACTGACGGAAGTGAGCATACCTGTAAAAAGGTATGCTCGTTTCAGCTTAAAATTCAGCTAAAGATCGTCTTTCGGAAGCTGAAGCAAACCACATTGTTTTTTTAATTGGGGAAGTCACACCCCCGCACTACCTTTGGTTTTAACAATATGGAAAATTGAGACAAAGTTATGCCTTAAGAATAAAATACATTATTAAAAATACTTTAAAGATACATGGTGTAATATAGTTTCGGGGCATTGTGGAACAATTCCATTAAACTCAGCCAAACAGAAAGTGGTAAATACGATACCTTTTAGTGAAAGTGATATTATATATTTCGAATGACTACACAAATAAGTATTACTAAAAAGATTTTGTCCATATATTTGTAAACAATGAATATTTTATACAGACATTATGTACTTATGTAAATAAAAAAGCTATTTGGGAATTCCTTTCGCAGAACCTTGTCGCAAAATGTTTGGTACATCAAATTATGAGTTGAAGCGAAAGCAGGTGTCATATTGAATGGCTTCATGAGTGTTACGCTATCTTTGTAGGCATACGGCGGGGTTTCATAGGAAGAAAGAATTTCTAATGCGAACGCACAATCTTTTATATGTAATGGTGGACTAACGGCTGATGATGGGACCATTTTTGATGAAATTGCTTTTCATTACGAACAGTAATAGTGGTTCTCAGTCATCCAACTTTGAGAGGCAGAAGTATCAACATTATTATGCAAGCAGATTTTCTCTTGGAGATCTCATCTAAAATGCAGAATTCCTTTAGAAAGTTACAATGAACTGCGATTTATTGATGACATAAAGATTTTAGCCCTGATTACTCAATTAGACCGTTGGGATAGAGATGACTTATTCTAAACGACGGGAACATTTACATTGCAGCATGAACTGCAATCTTCGTCTGGTATTTCACTTCTTTTATTAAGCGAATACCTATCCTCATATTTTATTAGGAAGCTTGAGATTACGACTGCAAAATAACTTTTAGCAGTTCCTTTTTACTGTTTTCAACTTACTTCTATTGCAAGTTTAGAATGTTAATGCGAATTTTTGGAACATCACAACATTCATAAAACCCAACATTTCCTATAAATGTCAGTTCGAAGTGGATTTTTAATTGTCCATTAATTCTTTAGCATTTTTACAATCTATAATTGCACGAGAACAGGTATATGCTCGAGCTTAATGAATATAGAGGTAGTTGGAATTGTACACGTTTTAGTATTGCCATGTTCCTCCAAGAAGAAATAAATGTCGCGTTGAAGTAGTCATTCAAAAAGTTTTTTTTGGTATGCGACATGTACGTAGATACAAAAGCATTTACTATGCATTGGTATTGCGTATTACAAAATTCTCTTCGAATTTTTGAAGTTGGAATGCCATTACAATAGCGAAACCAATCTCTATACTTTTATCGATCCCGAATTACATATTTTCTGGGAAATGCAACAACGTAAGTAGATGTGCTTAACTCACCAGGATTTTCAAAATACTGAAAAAACTTGAGCTAATTAAGATATTCGACAGTGCCCCGCAATAGTCAAACGCATTTTATTGTACATATTTTTCTAAAAATGCAAAAGTCACATTAGAATCCTAATAAAGATTAATCCTCTAATAACATGTAAATTTGACATTTAAGACGAAGGAAAAAAACGGTTGTGTTACTTAATAAAAGGTATTTCGCTGGAAGACGTTCGATTTTAAGCATACGACTATGATTCAAATTGCCATGATGTGCGAAGAGATTGAGTGCAAGTTGAGTTCATGTGTTCTTAAAAAACGTGGATTTATGATCGTGACAATTTTGCATTCGGTGTAAGGCAAATACAATGTAATTGAAACAGTGACGGTGAAAGCAATTTGAATAAAATATATTGCAAGTGCCATTGTCCATTACTAAATCGTAATTTAGCGACGTAGATTCCTATACACAAAAAAGTTTGAGTTTATTGACGTTTATTAATGCCGTTCGTCTTTCAAACATTCAATTTCCCCATTGCATTATAAAAACATAATAAAACATTCCATAAATTCTAATGGTTAATGCAATAAATTTCAATATCATTAAATGTAATTGAGTCCAGCAAACGGTGTATACAAAAAGCCATAGGTAGCATTACACATTCAAATGTTCAAGACTTGTATCTTGAATTCTAAAGACGAATTTGGAGTCAACAGCTTTCTCACAATGAGTTCCAGTTCCTGCAAGGCTAGCTGACAATGCGTTTTTGCAATGAGATCAACTTCCGTTCGCTCCGATTGCGTCAAGAATCTGCGGACATCGCGGAGATGCTCAGAGATAGCATTATCGCTAAAGATATCTTGAGCTGTAAAGTCCTTTTCCACTCCTTTCAACAGGAGAACAATGAGATGCAGCGCTGCTCTGCGGACACTGACATTCTTTTCAGAAGAAAGGATGGATTCGACACAGTACCAAACCTGAAAGTGTATCAAAGCAGAAAGAAATCTTTTACGAATTTTGTTTCTTTTCATGCTTGTGCTACTTAATTTTTACCACAATATCCCACAAAATTCTTTCAGGTTTCAAAAACTTTTTTTCTGTTTACCTCGGTTAGAATAATGCCAAGAGAAAATTTTAAGAGGTGACAAAGTTCTCCAAGATTTGACAGGGCGGAGGCCCGGATCAAAGGCTCGTCATCCCTCATCAGCCGAAAAAAGACGTTTGTCAGAGGTGCACGGTAGCTCGGAGCGAGCTCACCAATCTTTTGTATGACTTTTACCAGAATTTCTCCTAATTTCAAACGAGTTTCAATCTGATCCTCGGGATCAAGCTTTTGGTACATTTGCTTCCGAGATGACTTGTCACTTTCACCCTCACCACCCACACTCTCCCAGCTGGCAAAGTCATACTCGTTGATTAGCACGGGAACCACCTTCTTGTGAAATCTTAAAGCTAACGCGGCCATTCCTTGGATTGACATTAAATACACATACGAATCCTCATTCGACATATTTTGGTGAAAAATTTTCATAACTTCAATTTGATTTTCTAGCGTTTCACGGTCCTTTTCTTCAATCAGTCTTCGCAGTTCTAAGATCCCATGTCCTTTGACGTGCACCATTGGACTCATTGCATCTTCGATGGCTTGCTTGTAGCGACTTTTAAAGATATCTTTTCTGCTTGCATTGCTCCCGATACCGTCTGCTCCGCGAGTTCCTATGAGGAGAAGAAGATTACTTGCCATTTTGGGAATGCCTTGCCTCACCAAGTTTGGATGAGAAATTTCGGACAATTTCCGCAGATGAGGAATGAAACCTTCCAAATTATCCCACATATCATTTATTTCCTTATCGATCATTGCGGATGACGGTGATTGATTGACGGGAGGTTGGTTTGACAGGGTGGCAGTCGCTGCAGAGGCAGCTTCGACGAGAGCCCCGATAATGCCCAAGGCATACATGATTAACTGACTGGAATCAAATGAATCGTCAGCACTTGAAAATGCGTCTGAAGTAAATTTGTTCAGCAAAAGTTTGAGAAAATTGAACGTTTCGCCCGGATCTTTGGAGCTTCCAAATTCTTCCAAGACTGCATCTTCATCACCCAATTCTCCCAATAGCTTAAATGTTATGAATCTTTGGCAGTCGATTAAATTTACAACTGCGCAGTCATCAGCGTCTCCGCCAGCGAGATGCGTCGGCATTTCATCACTTTTAAACTTTTTGCTGAGTTGTTCTTGTTTTCTTTGGCCACGTTTCACAGTGCCCCATGAGAGAAGTTGTCGAAACAGAATGGGCCAGTGTTCTTTCAGTTTCTCACTTTTTAATACGCCATTTGCTAATGAAAGGCAGCTCGGATCGAGGCATTCGTCAAAGACGTTATTGTAATTACTCGTAGGGGAAAGAGGCACTTGGTGTAACCGTACAATGCAAACTTTTTCAAACTCGTCTTGTTCAAAGTCAAATTTATTTAAATGCGGATAATCTTGATGCATTCCCTGATTTATTAGAAGCATCATGCAGAAATCACATAAATCAATGTTTTCCTTCTCAGGTCGACTCTGACTCGCAGATGTATCTGACTTCACGTTGATATATGATAAACTTAAACTCTGACCTGAGCCAGATGCGTAAATTTCAAAGAGTAAAATTAGAACATCCCTTAATTTATGATGCAGCTGTTCCACAACACCAGCCGTTTTTGGCTCCTGTACTGGCTTCTTCAAGTACCTTTCACACGCAACAAATATTTGAAGAAACAAAGTCCACACAGGTTGTAAGAATTGCAATGGGAAGGTAACATTCATAGGCTTCAGCAAGCTCAACAAAAGTTCTCCGTAAGTTACGCACAACGCTGCTTCCTGAATTGTGGCTGACACACGGTCTGATTTACTTTCCATGAGCAATTCAATGTTGCAGTCTTTATTCTTTAGACGATGATGATGTTGGCACGAGTCCAGATGAAGTACATGGCGAAACAACCTGTCCCAGAAAGCCGATTTAACCACAGCTAAGTCCATCTCCATTAGCATGACAGCGCAAAAGAGCCCTATCCGCAATAATTCCACATTTGTTCCGAAAGGTAAGGAAGTCACGGGGCGATTTTGACCGTCGCTTTTGTGAGGTCCATTTCCTAAACTTTCCTTGGGGGGTTGGCCTACCCCTCCTTCCTGGTTCTGGCAAACTAGGTGAAAGCACTGTTCCGAAAGGCTGCACAACGTGTCGTTGTCTTGTAATTGACCAGATTTTAGCAAAGCTGTCTTCATCAGGTTGGAAATGACTCCGATGAGTTTCCACATATCTGAACGTCCGGACGACTCAAGCAGCGCGGTTGACACCATTATTAGGCCATTCCTGGAAAGAATTACGTTATGGAGAAGCTCGCTGCAAGAGATTCGGAACCAACGAGGCTTTTCCACCGCGCCAATAAGAAATATAGAGTTGATAAACGTTGAAACGGGAACTTTCTCTGGAAACACGCAGGACATCAGCCTTTCAATATTGTCTCTGACTGACATGACATTTTTGTACTGTTCAATTGATAGGGATCCGTTTGCGGGTGGCACGTTGGGC
The DNA here is from genome assembly GCA_027743915.1 of Seira sanloemensis. NCBI lineage: Eukaryota > Metazoa > Arthropoda > Collembola > Entomobryomorpha > Entomobryidae > Seira > Seira sanloemensis. The sequence continues at coordinate 15,101 of JAHZMY010000152.1, forward strand.
TTGGGTGGTGATATGGGAGCCTTGCAAATCTGCAAAAGCCCTGCAAGAATATCGCTCGTATACTTGGGGAGAATAAGAATACTTAAGGAGGGGTGAAGAGAACAATTTAAAAGTATGTCCAATGTATGGCTCAAGCGAAGAAACTGGTGGTACGGAGATGCGGCAGCAGCGTCAGCAATGAAATAAGGTACACTTGGGCTCATCTTGCGGAGTTTTGGAGGAACTCCGATCCCGGGAAGCAAGTACGGAACTACACCAAATCCTATGACGAGCTCAACAGATTTCTGTACGTTGATCTGGGATTGAATGCTCAGAACATCGATAGCTTTCTCCTCCTCGGTTTGCACTGCTTCGACTTCTTCGATGACCGTTTTCAGTTTAGAGAGAAGGGATAAAATGACGCAGGTTAGACGCCATGAGAATTCGAAGCATTGTTCTGGATTTTGACTACTGAGGCTAGAGAGAAACGGTTTGGACGAGTCCAAGAAGTCGATGTGTTCCAAGATGTATTCTGTAATGTTGTGGAGAACATTTTCGGGAGTGGAGGTAAGGGGCGCCTTTCGATCTGAACCCGTGAACTTGATGCGATCTGAAATGACATGAATGACGTGACGTGAAAACAAGGCAGATAAATGAACTGAAACACTGAAACGTACGCCTACTTGCACAAATAAGGTAGGTATTAATGGTATTTTAATAAAGACATTTGATTTATTACCTTCGGATGGAGTCGATAAGTATCTAAACATTTCCAAAATAGTCTCTAAATTCATTTTTCTGGTAGTTTCTGACATTTTGACTTTTTTCTTAGGTAGTCTGAGGTTCAGACTCTGAACAAAAGGTCAACTTATGTCCTGAGAGATAACTTAAATTTAAAATGACTAAATAAAATAATCCGCTCACGAGCAGAGCAGGGATTAACACCGGGAATCAGTAAATCGAAGTGATAAATGCTTAAACGCTTGTACTAAACGTTAATATAAGGGACATAATAACTAAACAACCCTAGTAGTAAGGACTTTCAAACATTTTTTCAAGCCTTTCGTAGGATTTCAAAAATTGCAATTTGCAGCGAAATGTAGCACACTTATTCGCGTCCACAGATGAGGATAAACAGAGCCACATGACTGGATCTCTTTCCCGCAATGCTTTCAGCGAGTCGCAAGTGAGACTGAGATCGTGACTGACGGATGCGTGAGACACCCTGACTTTGTTCAGTTTTTAGCGACGACATGGTCCAAAATTCTAATCATGTGGAAGGAAAGTGATTAGAATTTGTACTATAATACATAAATATGTAACTTATGAGTCATGAGTCATGACCATACACCACAAGGATTTTACTTGACAGCTTTGATTTTTTATTCAAGTAGGTAAATGATTTTTCACAAAAGATTTTGACTTCCATATTATTCTGTCAGTTTAGGTTCTTCTTCTGCTGCCTCATCATCGTCCATTCCTTCCGGGTAGCTTCCTCTCTGACTACCCTGAGCAGAAGAATTGTCTGGCCCCTTATTAGCATCAATTAGTTCTTTCCTTAGATTTGGCACATCCACATCTATGTTGATGGAATCTTCAGGTAAAATGCTGTCTTTTGGATCATACACCAGCCACGAGGGAATCAAGGCACTGCTTTTTAGGCGTTTCACAACCAAACGTAATTTCGCAACTTTCAAGGCTTTGTACAGAGCTTTTTTCTGTGCCTCTGAAATCTGCTGCTCTTCCTCCGAATCGTCGTCCTCATGTAATACAGCCCGAATGGCCTTTTCAAATTTTTCGTCATCCGTTTGAGTAACGTCCACACTTGGAGTTGAAGGGCTCTCGTCCGTTTTTGCATAAAGTTGTACATATTGCAATAGCTTTGCCGGGTTCAAACCACTTCCCGGAAGAACGCTGTTTCCTGTGAATATCCATGTCAATACTGCTCCTGCCGTTTTGTCATCTATCATTATAATTGAAATTGCCATTATTACATAAAACATAATTTTACGATTTGCTTCGTATATTTAAAAAAATTAACTCCCATTTACCCATATTTTTATCAGCTTTCTTCAAAGCCTCATAGGCCCGAACAACAGTGACATCCTTATTTCCGGCGGGGTCCGTTTCGCTCATGGCAGCTGACACTGAGATATCAAACAAGGATGCTAGTGCTTCAATTATCTTATGAATGTATGCCGCTCTGTCTTCCTGAAATTGCTTCACAATCTCTGAAACCAAGGCGCCTCGAAATCCATCGTCTCGCATGTCGATAAGCTGTGGGATGTGGTAGATACTCAAATCTGCATCGTCGGACGGGTTCAGCTCCGCATTCAACTTGTTGGTGACTCGAACCAATGATTGATACTGTGATTCTGATTTCTTTGGAAATGTGTGCTCCAAAACATCAATATACATATTCGACGGCAACGTCCCAGCCGGCATGTCCTCCTCCACAGATTTTTGCAAGAATTTATTTCGGACTCGAAAAAGTTCATTCCTAGTCACAAAATAAATGCCTTCCTCTGCCTTGCCTTGAAGAATATTTAAAAACTGTGTGAGTCGGTAGTCGAGGGAGAATCGTTTACAAGCTTCAACGAGATTGTACGTCCACTCCATCCTTTGCTCAATGTCTTCGTAGTTTTCTTCAAAATAGAGCGCAACAAAGTCGGCAAAGGTTTTCTGAGCAAGATTTACTTCAACTTTTCCAAAGTTGTACTCATCCTCCTTCCTTGGATTATTAAAGTTTTCGTCAAGAACTCTCTTCCTAGTCACCCAGATGTCATGAATAAGCAAGGCGGCATCGCGGTAGTGAAGCTGGCGATCTGAAACTTTCTTTGCGTACCGAAGACATCTCAAAACTGTTGGCTCGACGCCGAGAGGCGAGATAAACTTTTCCCCTCCGCGCTTGCTTCGTAGCTCGCTAAACAGTTTTTCAGTCACATCCTTTGTGGACTTTCCTTGAATCATTTTCTCCCATTTTGGAACGCCTCCGAGAATGAATTCTCCGAGCTGCTCCCAACTGGGGCGAGGTGTGACAAGGGTCCTCAACTCTGTAAGCTGCTGATCAACTACAGTCAGCTCTTCTCTGAGCTTTTCCTCCAACTCATTCAAATTCGCCAACTCCTCTTCTAGCGCTGTTCGATCGTCCGCCAGGGTTTTTGCGGCTATTTTTTCGTCCACTATCGCCCTCTTCATACCTTCATGTTCATGTCGGGGCACGACGTACTGGTATTTTGTCTGGTACAAGCTTAGCCTTTAAATGTAGTTGAAATTGAAATTAAAACTTTGGGACAAAACGAGATACTCAACCAAGCTTTATCTGAATCTATTAATATCTGAACCTCCGCTCGGCTTCTTCAAAATCCTTTTGGCAGATTGCGAAAGCCATGATCCAGACCATTTTCCGTTCCTCGTCAATTTCCTCCACTGGCACGTTGTAGAATGGGTCGTCAGTCTCCTCCTCGTCAATATCAAGAAAGGCCATGGTGTTCTCTTGCGTTTCTCCAGCCTCTTTCTCCTTCACCTCTTTCTCTTCCTTCTCTCGCTGGCTGAACGCCTTTTGACGCCTGCTGGTTATTTCATTGTCGACCATTATGATTTGTTCCTCCAGGTCCCTGTGCCGCTCAAAGTGATCGCTCAAGGCTTCCTCCATTCTAGCATTCGACAGATGTAAATTGTCAACTTTATTTTACTAATTCATAGTGAAATATTTTGCTAGTTCTGTAGTTACTTGCTGAGAATCCCAGTGATAACCTTGATAGCTTCTTCTTGCAACATGATTTTTTGTCGGAGGATGTTGAGGAACGTCTCTGACTTGTGAAGTTGGTTTATCTCAGGGAACTGATACTCGTGAATTTGACGTCTCATGTTGTGCATCATAATACGAAGTCGCTTCTTTTCATAGTGAGACATCTTTATTTGATTGACTCGGTAATTGAGCATATCTTCGTAATTCTTCTTGATGTAGAAAAGTACGGGAGAGTAGGCTTTGAAATGCAATACGATTGCGGAAAATGCTCTCTGGTAAACTTTGAGTCGCATCATTCGCTTTTCCCATGATTTTTCGACGTGGGCATGTTGGACGTATCGGGCGCAGCCTAGTTTCACCAACTCTGCCTTGCATCTGTTGGAAAGGTTGGTTAGGAAATGGCAGAAATTGAGAACTGCTGCGGGCCGTCGCTATTAATTCATAAGAACTTTTTATTACATAAATGATTATTAAACTAAAAAAGTAATGTAAAAATTGGGTTTGAAGAAATACCTCTACAGAGTCTACTCTTGCCCTTGTGAAAAATCGTGGTCTTGGAAGTTTTATAAAGTCTTCCTGGCTTGCATTTTGGAGCTCATTCTCCAGCTCCTTCCTTAATTCTTCAGCAGTATTGTCATCCTCAGTTTTCTCGCTCGTGTTCTTAATACCTATAAGAAATACAACAATGCTCGAGAAAAATGTCAATGACTGAAATGCAAGCCACAAAATCCAATTAAACATGCCATCTTCCATAATAATTTCATAATTTAAGTTGTTAGTTAGTAGTGTGGCAAATTCTCTGATTAAATTCGCTTTCTGCATTCCATTCTAAGTGAAATATTCGGCAAGTTTTATTTTGCAAAATACGAACCAGATACGATACGATACTGTCCGTCCAACTAACGTAAATTGTTCATTTTATTTTTGCATATTACATGCAAGCATTATTTGTGGTTCTTTCCTTTGTTACACACGTCGTCGACATTAAATTTTTGTATGAGAGTAGCAGGCAGGAGTACGCTATCTATTGCCTATATGTAATTGTTTTATATGGATTTCCTCTTTTTGTTCTCGTTAACATTTGCAAAACTATAAAGCTACATCTACATACATTATGGGCCATATAGCGCCTTTTCCATTTTGCATACACATTAATTCTAATTTCCTTTCAGCTTCATCTAATTTTTAGTTGATGCTTCTTGCTAGATAAAGCAATAAGCTGCTTTCGTTAATTTGCATTAATACTCTTTAAAATATAGCATGACGAGGTTCTGCAATTTTTTATTAAGCTTGGTTAAGCCTCCAACTTGAATTTGCATTACTTGGCTTACTTTAAGACTTTTTCTTCAAAATCCAACATTTCAACGACGTGGATGAGTGAAATACATGCACAATTTAAAAGAAACTCGGATAGGTACCATAACTTCTGCAAGTATTATACAGATCAACAGACTCGACTCATCTGAACATAAAATGATAGTGTTGTAGGAGGTGCTCTACAAAAGATCAGGGATCTGCTGGGCCCACGAGTGGTTTGGTTGCTGAAGTATAATATGGTGGTAGTCACACTCATGCTACATAGTGGTGGTTCATATGATTACCAAAACTAAAAATGGAATGCAATACTTTGGGTTTAGTAGAAAAGTACATATTTCGTACTTGTATCGTACCAAAAGCTATTCCCCTATGCAAAATCCGTCGCCGTAAACTTGGTAATAGAAATTCAGGTTCCTTGCCGAGGAGGTTTGTATGAAAATAAAATAAAATGTAATTCAAGTTCTATCGCCTACCATGCCTCTTTGAGAATTTAGTTTTTCAATCTAAAGCCAATTAGTTTCACCTTGCCCCAAGTGAGGCTCAATAAATATCCAAAACATATTGAAGCTTAAGTTCTAACTCTTTTTCTCAGAATGCCCCATGGTCATCTATTGTGGATTACTAAATGCAAATACACTCGCATTATCTCCGAATGCCCCACTGCAAAACAAATGGATTATGTCTAACCGTTTAATTAGCGTTAAAATCTAATGACCCTGGTTTATTGAAACTTTTGGTCTGGCTTGTTGAGGCGATAATATGGCGTAAGGCTCTCATCCATGTAGTTTAGGCTCATACATGTTCTTGCCCATATATATATACCTAAAACTTTGAATGTTGGTAACAATGACTTTGACTTACTCGTTTTCCCCATGTTAAAATTATAATTG
>JAHZMY010000153.1:0-12590 GCA_027743915.1 Seira sanloemensis
AAGAAGTTGATTGTGCAGGGTAAACTGTGTGCTTAAGATAGGTGCATAGCTGGGTAATGACTATGTCATCATTCAATCTACTTGTGCTTGGGAAAGAGGGAAGTTCCGCTTTGAATTGTAAATTACTCACACTTTGACTGCGCCCTGTATTCACTGGTTTTTTGCCTCGGTGCAATAATAGTCGAATTCCATTATAAGACGCATTTCACACTCGCGCTATTTGTCCTATCCGTTTTCATCAAGGGGTGTAAAAGGGAAATTATAGTCTACCCTGTAGCTTTTTATTGTCAACTGTCAATCATAAAAATGAGCGTAAAAACTCATAATGTAAAAATTTCATGGGGTAATTACAAATTATAATTATTTTTTTAAAAAACAATCATTCCTGCAACGCACACGTCTTGATGAAAGTTAAAACAGGGAAGGAAAGCATTTACAATAGTACTGCACTACCAGAAATACACTTTTTTATTTGATCGTGTAATCCATAAACATATAAAAGTAAACTAGCTATAGATTATTGCAGAGGATAATGCTTAATATGCAACGGAGAAATATAAAAGAGAGTATAAAAGATACAATAAATTTTATTATGTACGTTATATTTCCCTTCATCCTCTTCTACGGCTCAAGCATGGTATAAATATCGTGATTTATGTAGAGGCGATTCTCCTGCAGTATATTATCTTGCCCATATTACCCTTGCAATTAAAGAGCCATACAATTTTGTTAAAACATGTATGTAAATTGTAGGCTCTTATTCACTTCTCGAGAAAGGAACAAGTTTTCAGCGAGCAATTACAGTTGACTAATTGCTTTACAATGAGTTTAGACGCATGTATACACTCTTTCTGTTGAGTGTGTAATTTTTGTTTTGGTGAACGAGTTTCATTCTCTTAGCAAAGTTAGCATCTCCTTTACGAGAAAGATGTGTTTTTGATCATGATGATGTTTATGACTTCAAATAAAATAAGAATGACCGTACACCAATTCATAATTACCTGTGTGCTACAGACAGAGTGAGGGTGAGGATCTGGCTATATGTATAACTGGGAAAGAAAGCTCTCTGTCTCTCGCTCTATGCCTTTGCTCATTAAAGTATGAGTCTTTAAACGTTGCTGCTTTTACACTTTGCTCGTCGCCCAATTTATTGAAATATTTTAAAGCACCTGTGTGCGCTGATGGGATGTGTTCCTCTTTATTTCAAATCAAATTTAAAAGTAATTTTCATGTAATTTTTGAAGGACTTGCTGAAGTTACTTCAAAATTACGTCGAGTGTAGATATATAAATATGTGTGTGAGCCTTTGACTTTGGGATGGATGATGAGAATTACAGGGTGGATCTCAATGAAAACTCATTTACCCGTAGTTTCCCCTTCTTGACTCGTTACCTATGTGTAATCATAATGGTTAATGGTAATAATAATAGACCTGGTTTTTATCATGACTTCAGCTCAATACACTTGAACCCAACTCGTTTTTTTATTTCGCTAACGAAAAAGCAATTTGTAATTTTCTCTAACAAAAAGGGCATTATGTGTAATCATAATGATGATGGTAATAGGCAAGTGTATGAGCTTTTGATCACTGCTAAATGACGAAAATAATTAAAATTAGTAATTTCAAATGAGAATAGGGCTTCACTCCGTATTAAAACAATGTTTAGAAAATGCCTTTATAAATTGGAATGAGGCGGACTTTGCTCAATTAGTACATGGCTTCCTTCTCATGTGAAAAGATGATGTGTGTGCTGATTACGCATGTAAAATATTAGCCAACTCAATAATTTATGTTGATTTACAGAGCCTATTTTTACAATGAAATATGGGATTTGGGGAAAACGAGCTGCTTTGTAAGTACTTGGCTGTATGTATGTAGATACCTAAACTAGGTAATGGACCATTGTCTTAAAAGAAGTTGAAAATGACGCTCGTTTATTCTGAAGCATGACTTCCCCCCATTGAAAATGCAAACAACAGGGCTTCCAGAAAATCATGCAATTAAACCTCTTTATAACATATTTTTTGCTAAATAACTTGTCCCAAAGACATGATTCATATATGTACATATCTGTATGTATGTATAAGCTTCATCATTCACGGTATAATGATTACTCCCAGAGGAGAGGGGTACATTTCATTTTGGCGAAATCAAAATTTGCCAGAGGCCTTGAAATGAAGTTATACTGCACCTTTGCTCTTTCAGTCACCTGCTGTTTCATCTTTCATTATATGTCAAATGAATTGCAGGAATATGTCTTACTTTAGTCATGGCTCAAATGTGAAAAATGCTGACGTAAATGGTAATTTCAGGAATTAGGATTTTTAACAATACCTTTTTCACTTTGGCTATTGCTATCTAATGAGTAATGAATATTGAATGACATCTTGTAGAGGTGAGCCAGCCGTTCAAAATTACGACCTCGCCATACCGTAGAGAATTTATTCAGGCGTTTATAATCAGAGTCAAATGGTTATACAGATATTTCCCTGCGTGCCTACGCCATGATATGTCCATATTTTTTGTGTCAGTCAGTATACTTTCACCACCAATCACACATTTGCATACATGAGTTTTTTCCTGAGTCAAGTAGCTCCCGGTCCACAATGCCAGCTCATCTCGTAATAAATGATGTTGACACTAATGGTGATTACCTCAACATGGGAGAAAATGATGTGATTATANGTAATAAATGATGTTGACACTAATGGTGATTACCTCAACATGGGAGAAAATGATGTGATTATATACGCATTGTAAGGGAAAAGTCATAATCGTTAACACCCTTTTCCACAATAATATACCTTAAATAGAAAATTAAACTGCTTAAACGTGCACATTACGTCGTCTCCAAAACTGACAAAAAAGGTTTCACATTATTTCATATTTCTTTTTTCATGAGGAAAAAATGCAGGAAAAAATTGGGATTGTGTGGGCATCTATAATATAGGCAATAACACTGCCCATTCACGAACAATACCATTAACTCAAGGGTAAAAAACGAATCTAATGATGCCCAGTGAGGTTCCAATTATCAAGATGATATTAGCTTACTAAAAGGAGGCTCATTTTCTTGGGGAGGAATGATGACAGTGAAAAGGTAAAATTGGGAGTTGGGCTCTACCATTAGATAATAATAGAGCGCGATATTACTACCTTTTTCTGTAAAAAAATATATGTTCCGTGTACCTTTTGAGATGAAGCATTCCAAGACACCCATATTTTTCTCATTCCATCTGTTCGCATACAATATGTATATGTATGTGTAAGCATTTTATCCTTCTCCGAGAGATGATCCCATTGTTGGCCGTGTGTGTGTGTGTACAACTGAGATATAATTCCACTTGTTGAAGTTGTTTCGTTGTGACATTATTACTGATATAAATAATCATAGTTAGCTATTAAGTTGACTCAATGGCCCTGTTTTCAACAACAGCAGCAGCACCTCAACAATTTTTATTTTTCTTTAAAAGATGCGCATACCTCATCGAAACCTGCCTGTTTCCCGAGAAGGTTTCTGTCTGTGTGCTCACATTCCTCCCGTTTTTGAGCAAGTCAAGAAGGCAGAGGACGATACGTGATTGCTTTTCTTGGAATGCCTCTAGGTCTGCCTTTTTCGCTTTGTTTGCTGGTCAAGTCAGAAGAGATACACTTGGGTATTATAATGTGGAGTAGTTTTGTTCATGTTAAGGATGATGATGATGGGTTCAGTTTTTAGGAGACGAGATGCCTTTAAAACAACTTGTGAGCGTTTAGATATGTACGTATGTGGGAAGTCAACTGGTATTTAGGTATGCACCCACATTCCACTCGTTTCAGTGAGAAAATTTTCAACAGCTTTTGCCATCACATTCTCTCTTTCTCCACGTTGGAGAGTTTGGCGTGTTGCCTATTTCATTTAAGTCGGAGGGAATCATGTTCATTTATTATTATTAGTAAGCAGTATGAGCAAAGCGTGGACAGATGCGCAGTCAAGTTCAATGAAAATCTAGTTTAACATGTCAAAATGGAATGTGTAACATTTAAAAAACGAATCTCTCTTTCTCTTAGGTATTTAAGCGAGAATGAGGGTTTGTAGAAACAATGGATAATCTGATGTGCGGGACTGTCACATTAATAAGCTAAATGGGTTTGTTTGTGCGGAGGAAAGTCTGGGATCACCATTCCTGTAAAGTATGCGGCCACTTGGATGGATGGAGAGATGTGTGTAAAAGCCAGGCTTAAATTGTTGAGCTCGATTCCTTTCTCATGTAAAGTGACATTCTTATGTCTTTAATGGGTTCGAAGGGGTAAGTCAAACTGGGCAAATATTTTGAGTTTTTGTCATCCCTACGGGTAGGTATATCGTTTAGGCGCGGTAATGGGTACACATCATTTACCTTTACAGGTTTCAGCAGTTGAGTGATAACGAGCCTTTTGTTTTATGTATCAATATTTCTGTGTTAAAGGGGAGATTAAACTGGAGCGAATCTCTTACCACCTAGACAGTCAGGTCCATATGGCTAAACTTGCAATATAATCTTCGTAAAGGAAGTTTTACGTTTAAATTGACATCTCAGATTTGAATGAAATGCAGATTTTTTCTGGACATTGCTAAATTCAACTGTGTTTATTTTTTAATACTTTTCACACATAAAAAATTTACACGCTTTCTAAATGTATTATAGATTGTTTGCTAACTTTTTAGCACAAAATTTGGAACACTGTTGGTATATGAATATCTCTCTGATTATTATAATTCAGCAAAATTCTCTTATCTTAAGTATGAGAGAATATGTAAATGCTTATCTTAATTACTCATTTCAAAACATTAATGAGACTAAGACAGGAGGGATTTTGAAACGCATAACAAAGTAAAGGCTTACTTTCCCATGAAAATTAATTAGCATTTATCTCGAGGGCATTCTTTATCAGGATAAATGGCATCCTGAAGTTGTTCACTCCCGTAAAGAGTGTATCAATACCGGAGACTGTGTAAGCTTTAATAACTGTAATGATGCCAATTGTGAACTTGCCCAAAGCCGCATAATTTTAAGGTATTTAAATCGTTTGTGTGTGCATCCTCTCCTCATGGGAGTGTATATCTTTGATTAATACGACATGTTAAATTAATCCTATCTGCGTCGTAATAAAATGTCACTGTGAATTATCAATTTTGAGCGCGGAGCGACTGCTATTGTCATGTTCAACCTTTGGCTAAATAAATATTGGAGATAATACAATCTATCCGAGTCATTTGCAGTGATTAATTGTTTATAATAATACTTTTTCAAGGGTAATAATAAAGTTAAGGAACTAGAAAAGATGAACAAGTTTCAAAGACGATACTTTCATAGTTTCATATAAGTTTTCCACGTTTTACGAGGTCATGTTTAACCTGTGCAGCTGCTCCATGTGCATCTCCTCTTCGTCAGAGTACTCCTCGTCCATGATGATTTCTTCGTCGTCGTCGTCACTTATCTCTTCCGAATAGTTGCGAGTGGAAGAGTCTGCAGAAATGGCGGAAGATGAGAGATTAGAGCCTGACGAGGGGAGATCCGAGCCATTTCCACCGCCTGACTTCTTCACAGACTCTTCCTCCTGCTGCATTCGCTTGTGCTTGGTTCTGCGATTTTGGTACCAAACTTTTACCTGTTGGATCAACAAAAATGAATCCAGCCTGTCACATCTCTCGCTCTAAAACATATTTATTTTATTTATGACTATTATATATTAACAATTCTACAGCATGTCCCTTTCTCAAATACTTTGCAATGGCCGATTTGAAAGTGAATTGTAGAAATGAATTCTTATATAGAAGATATGTATCACGATAATTAAAAAAACTGTGCACAAACATAGCGTCTAATTTTTGTACTGCGAGCAATTGTGCATGTCATTTGCGCAGATAGCCTTAATGAAGACAACACGACTACGACATCCTCTAATGACAATTTGTACCAGCAAAGTAATCGTTTGCAACTCCATTATTCCTAATAATTGTGACAATCACCGAGTGGATGTCATAGAACATGTCGTTTAAATCACTAAATGTAGTGATAATTTAGAGAGATAACATGAGTTGACAATTGTCAGCCGACCCTGTCCTGCCTCCGCTCATTAAGATTAGCTGAGTAAACAATAGGGCTTAATCAATTTGCAGAAAAAGGTTTCTTGAAAAGTCATGCTAGTTTCGCTTAGAGAGAGAGAGGGAGACCCGTTGCAAAACATGAAAATTGCAAGCAAGTTTTTCTTTGTTTACAAGAGTGACATGAGTTCTGCATTGTATCATTATAAATTATCAGTTAATTGAGCAGAGACATATAGGTAATTGAAAACGGCTGCAGAAGGAAGCCAGGGAGATCAGGACCTGTCGAATTAAGTTTGTAGAAAATCCATTTGTTCAAGTATTTGACTTCATCAATCATCACAAGCAGCCGTGTAATTTATTGACCCTAACAATTAGCAATTTTGTTCACCGGTTCATGCATTAAACATGAAAAGGGCAGCTATTATTATCGCCTTATAATTCCTTTCCTCGCAATTGTCTTAAAAAGGAGAGAAGTTCATTTGAGAGGTTTGAGACAATAAATCCTTTTGGAAGACAAATAAGTATCATTTTTCAGTCGCCTTAAGGTATGAAAATCTGATACAACTCCATTATTAATATCGCCTATAAAAAGTATGAGGCCATAATTGGCTCATGATAAATTGTATCGAGTTATAATATTTTTTCTAATGTGTACCCAAAAAATACGCTAAACAGAAACCCACGAGAGGAAAAAAGCCCCGCCATCATTATCAACATCATTCACCACTTTTACCAAAATCTCTTTAAATGAGAATATGGAATAATAATGATGGGTTCAAATGACTCATAAATCATGCTATTTGTTTTTTCTCTATCATTATCTTGAAAAACTATCTCAAAGTTTGAATACAGTAAGGAATTCTCTCGACTCCATTTTGTTCTTGATCAGCTTGACGTGATTTCTTCTCTTTTGGCAAACCACAGCAAAAACATTCATACAAGTATTATGTACATATGTAAGCGATGAAATGGATGGGCTATTTGATCGATGCCTTTGTTGAAGGGAAAATAAGTGAGCAAACGAATATATGAGAAAAAGTTGCCGTTGACTCAATTCACGCCCTGTTTTTCCTCGACGGCCCTTCGACTTCATAATAAACTGTTTATCCATGCTCACTCTGATTTTATCATTGGATATCATCAGCATCTTGAGGACTCATCATTAACATAACATATGCACAAAAGTCATCAATAACAAGACCGAGATGAATGCGAGTAAAGGGGAAGCAAGACAATGGCGAATTAATTTTTGTTACCTATTTATTCACCTTATACCGGCGTAGGCCACGTTTGGCTGAGCCAACCTACTCACAGTCGAAGCAAAGCTCATATCTCTTGCTTGAATATTTACATCACAATAAGTAAAGTCGTGATCATTCCATTAAATTTTATAATAAGGAATAAAGTGTTCCCTCATTATTGTTATGATTATTACTTGGTTAACTTGGCTCACGCTATTTGGTCTTGCCCACGATTCAATAAACCCAATCAGCTCGAACAATAAACATTAATTTATTATTTTGTGCTGTTGTTTGTAGACACATACATATAAGCCTCGTAGTAATTGAAGAGGAGTTGGGAGGGAAAGAAATCCATGAATCCAACAGGGAATAAAACTTTCATAACCATGTCTTTGACGTTTGACGTATTCGTCCACATTCCACCAAGGGCAATGTGAGATACTTATTTGAGCACACCAACATCATCATCATCCCAACTTTGACAGTTTCCTTAAGGTACGCATGACTCTGCTAATTAGCAATGTTTTTCAAACCTTTCAATACGGATGTGGTGTAAAGACGCAAAATTCATTATGACTAACGGTACATCGAACAAGGGATAATTGCGCCAGAGAGCAAACAAGATGCTTCAGTGTGTGTACGCCCCATTAAGCTCACCTCTTACCTTTCGCTTAAAAAGTGCAGCAGGAGGATTTAATGAAATTGATAGGCCTTTTACTTCATACCCATACGGCACGCTTTGTACCCATTAGGCCATCATTGCTCAGCCATTTAACCACTTTACGTGAATGCTTATGTTTTCCTCACGACTTGTGATAATTACGGTGATAGCTCTCTGTTCTTTTGCACTCTGAACGTGTGGCATAAAGCAAGAACACAAGATGCAAACTGAGATTTGCTCTAATTAATGCATGATTTATTGCCAACTTCACCTCGAACGCAGCGTGCCACCAGTTAAATGAGTGAAATCCAATCCATGCAACATAACAGCTTCTCACACACAACAGTGAAACACCGTCAATCATCTCGTAACTTAAATTGCTGACTATATAACGTTACATGTGTGCAAATGGTTGTAATGGCAGTGTAGAATTTATCCGGCGACTAATTTACTGCCAAATCGTATTGGGATTGTTTCTTCTGTCTAGCTTTCTGCTTAATTCAATTTCTGTACGTATTGCCCCCGAGAACTATCCTGCAGTTCAATATTTATTACATAGTATTGAAGGAAAAGGGGCTAAGTAAACGAGCTCAGCGGTGGGTCATGTCATAATCACGCCTTTCTTTTGATAAACGCGCATAAATACTCCTCTCTAACGACTTACCTGGCATGAAACGATGAGGAAATAGCCTCGACTGTTTAGCCAACAGCCAGGGGTATAGAGGATGTGCTGCAGCGGGATGAGGATGATGATGGGACGGGGGATGAGGGGGCTGCATGTGCATCCACGGCGCCAGGGCTGGATGAGGATGGTGACCCTGCGCTGCGGCCGCCGCCGCCGCCGCAGCTGCAAAGTTAAGCATTCCTGGAGGATACACCGCAAACTGTTGGAGGTTTTGTGGGGGCGATGGACCGTGAGGAAACTGAGGCGGTGGATCGTGAAGGATGGAGGCAAGTGGACCTCGAGTCATAGTTGGAGGACTTGAATTGGATACTGGAGACTGTGACCTGGGACTCCTTCCACTCTCATTTGCTTGTGGAGTGGAGGGACGACGATCTGGTTGACGCACTGTCGGCGACGGGAGGAGAAGAAGATGTGCGATTATTCGAGCCATCACTTGGAGGAGCATCTTTGTTCCCTCTTGTGCTAATGCTGGAGAGATTATGATTTGATGGGGATGTCATCCCCGGACTACTGTTTTCAGATGAGCTATGGCTCCCACGAGGAATGGGATGATGCAACGGAGGATAATGCAATTCATGGAAACGATGATGATGATTTTGAACGGGAATGGGCCTTGAACCATTGTTGCTGATACGCTCATTATGACTCAAGAGATGAAGATGATGATGAGGTAATTGAGCGAGTGGAGCGATAAATTTCACGGGATGATCGGGAGTACTCCCTGGACGTATTATCTGCTAGTTCGGAGGGATCTGCACAGGCAGGTTCGGGACTCGAGCTTTGACTACGCTCCACACATGAAGCTTTTTGAGATCGTGGATGATCACGTGACTTATTTGCTAATTGTGACTCTTTCCCTCCCTCACCGACTATTGAGTCAATGGAGAAGCCAATTTTGGGCTTGTGCCCTGTGGGCAGCTCAGCTGAAGTGGGTGCTAACGGCATCATAGTAATATGCGAGGGTGCGATAAACGAAACTAGTATAAACTGAAGTAACTTTCTTTTGAGGAAACAATCGCTGTACTCATCTGCGTTCGGGTCAGACGAGGTAAAAATGTTCATTTTGAACTGAGATAATGTGTTTATTTCGAAACACTGTGAGTGGGATCATTAGTTAATCGTGATGTACAAAAGCGATTCTCAAATTTAGCGGTTGGAGATTAGCACAAAATTAAATCATGACTTTGTCTAATAAATTGCCTCCAATAAGGTTATCACACAATCCCTGCATAATTCATGATTCTCACTTGCACAAACACAAAACACACTGAAGCAGGTAAGTATCTAAATGGTAGCTCAAGTTGAAAAAGTATGTGTGACATACCAAAGAGACCTACAGCCGATTAATTAAGTTGTCCTCAACACTTTATTGACGAGAAGTTGGTGGGATCGTATCATGGTGATCATGGGCCTTCTCAGTTTTCACGTTTTCACATAAAGCAAGAGTGGTGTGTCCATGCGGTTTACTTGCAGAAAGATCTTAGAAGTGACTGAGTGGGCTTCCCACTATCTCAAAACTTAGCAGTAGCAGACGAAGAGCAAGTGAATGGATATCTACTAACAAAGAAATGGAAAAGAAGTTGACTACGCTTGCCTCTTACGTTTTCTTGTAGTTCTCTGCGGGCTGCTTTGTGATTTGTATGCGCTTTTTTCATTCAACATTTTTTTTGTTATTTACACCCTTCTGCAGGTTTATTTACGTGCACGCAAAAACCATATTTTTTGAAGTGTGTGCGTTATGTGAGAATAAGCAAGTTTTAAATGTCAATTAGACTCATGTGAAGAGTTTGATTGCAACTTTATTTTGGTCTTGCACTTTGATCGCGGAGAGCTTGTTTACTTTAAATGCCTACGGGGTGATGATGCAGCTCTTGGTATATAATCACACAGATCATGTTTTTTTCTAAACGACCAAGCACGTAGCTATAGGTATGCGCATTCCTCTTCTGCAAGAACTCGATTTAAATTATAGCCCATTCGTTTTTGGAAAATGGCAAACGTTCTTAAACTACTACGTGGGGAAAGGTGAGAAAAGCTAGAGCTGAAGCAATTAGCACAAGACATTAACATCGATAAAGGACCGTCTAAAGATTAGAAATCCCACACTGCATAAAAAAGATTCGTCTGGGATTAAAATAATAGACGCTGCTACTAATGTAATCATATCATATTAATTCAAGTGTTGAAACCCTTTTCTCTCCTCCACTTCTTTTTTTATCAAATGCGAATCTGCCTTCTCTCTAAATGACACACCGCCTCGCCATGTTTTCAGCATGATCATTATTATCATAACTTGATAATAACGCGTATCATTTCTCGAAATGGGATGATCAGGTTTTTTTGCTTCTCTCAAATGGCTTGTGCACCACCACCACCACCACCACCACTTCACTCTCAGTATCATCATCATCAGCTATATATATGATTACAGACAACGATAAAATTGCCAGCTAAAGTGGTAGTCAATCTTTTTATACTCTTCAGAGAGAGAAGGAAAAAAACCACCGAGTTGGCAAATGGCAACTTTTTTGATGACGCTATGATGGAGGAAAGAATGGGTAATATTTCCCCGGAAAAAATGAGATTATACTTTATAGAGGAAAACGGTCTTATTGTAAAAACTTTTTTTTCGGAAACTTTCATGACCTTATCAAAAGTATTAAGTAGAGACGTACAGTAGTGTATGAATTTAGGCTGCTGCGTCGAAGTGTAAAAGTTTTTTTTTTAAATACGGACTGCCGGTTAAGTAATATAAAGTAGAAAGAGAGATGCTCTAAAACGGATCTGCTACTGTGTATGAGTGTGTGTGGGGAGCAGGAGCAGTGGCATAGCAAACTTACGGAATTACTTTTACGACAGGCCGATCTCTTTATGATGGGAAATGCTATTAGTTGAAAGGCTCATTTTGGCGTGCCTAAACTGGCAGTCCCAGCAGTCTCACATGTAATTCCTTTTTTGTGCCCGAGTCAGCAGAGGAGGGATTTCCTAGTCCCACCTCATTCCTCCATAATATACCGTAATATCAAAAACTTCTCTCTCACTCTCTAGCGGACAGAGAGAAACACAACTCGAGCAACTCGTTTCATTCTAATTCCTTTCCTTTCCTAGTAATAATCGAGCCGTTTTTTTGTATGCATTAGAGAAGTTGAAAGAGTATCCTTTTGTGTACACACAAAACACTCATTCTCGACGTAATACTCTTCTTCGCCGTGCACACACCATCATCAGAAGAAGAACATCGTCATCGTCGTCACCAAACCACCATCAGACCAAGAGAGTGTTTGCGGTGGCAGTTGGAGATGATGATGATGGGTCCAATGCCACACTAAATCCCTCATATAATGAGATTTTTGATACCAACTACGAACATAAAATGCATTTTTTGCCCTTTTTTGCCACCGGTTTGGAGAAAAAAGAACTTTCTTCTCTGATGTCTTATCTGAAGATAAAGGCGTAATTTTGCTGGCCGAGCTTTTTGTTGATTAGATCAGGAAAAGATGGTGGTCGCATCATGAGATTTTATTCCACAAGATTAGACGCGTCGTCGTCTTTGGTTAGACAAGTCACGTCGTTTTCAATTTTAGTATTGGCTTGGATTGTCGAACTTTGAGGAGAGTTTTAATAACTTTAAGTAATAAAAGGACATTTAATTTTCATTGCGCTTTGTCGTCCCAACTTAAGCATGAATCCATGAATTCATTATAGATTGGAAGGGAAAGCACTCTTTATGTATATAATCTTATTATTAGGAATATGGAAAAGTATCAATTTACCCCGACCCCAATCCATATAATAAGCGTATTATACTGATATATCCAAACTATACAAAACCTATTACAGTGGCATGTGGTAAAAATGGGAAAATTAGGAAAGCCAAGACATGTGCACATGGCATGATTCCCCGGAAAAAAATTATCTCATGACTATACATT
>JAHZMY010000154.1:0-17276 GCA_027743915.1 Seira sanloemensis
TTACATATACATACATACCACCACCAGTTCCACCATCTGTGATTCAGCGTCCTTTTCGACAATTGCCAGTTTTTATATCTAGAGCCAAAGAAAAAAAAATTAAATTAGGAGGTTTGACAGGCTTGTTCTCGACATGAACTAACAGTAAAAAATGAAAAATTCAATTCGTAGACAATAGTTAAATCGGATTTACCCAACAACGAACCAAACAAGATATATTACCATTTCAAATCCACATTGTTGTTTTATCAAAGACTGCTTGTTGAGTGATTGAGTCCCGTTAAATCCTTTATCACCTGATACGCAATCAAATTAAACTACTGTAGCTGTCTTTGTAACTATTATGCACAAAATTAAAATAGAAGAAACGTTTTAGAAAAGAGACAGCAGAGCCGAGCGCGGCTGAATTCAGCCCTTTTGTAACAACAAGTGCAGCAATAACAGCAGGAGAGCACTATCCTCCGGAAAAAAATACATGGCAAAACATTGCATTGCGTTTTGTGAAGCAACGAAGCAAGCTGTCTCATTGAATTGACTGTGTCATTGAAAAAAGTAGTGAAGTGAAATGGTGAGATACTGGTGTTCTCCTGATATGTATTTGTAATTTGTAAAAGTAGTTAGTATTTTAATCATGTGTTTATAAACACATGTAAATGGCAATAGTAAGTAGATATATGCTTCTAACGCTATCACCTTCATCGTTTTAAAATCAACTGCGTGTGGTTAACTATACTAACACTTTGTTCAAATCGAATGTTTGTTAATCAGGTTTCACAGCTATGTAAATATATTCCTTGCGATGATAGGTCTATATAATGCATGAAATTTGAATCACATATTACAAATGATGTAAATGATGACAAAATGTATACGTTCCCAAAACTTTCACCGGTTGCTTGCTCTAAATATTCATTTTCTTACAGGATGTACCACTTTCTGAGCATCCCATGTGAAATCGATGTCATAAGCCTTTGTCATGTAATAATTAGGTGGTATGTGTTATTAAGTTGCTCATCAATTCTACTACTACACACGTAATATATTATGCTCCTGGCTCCTGCTTTTATATATATTACGCATGAATTTTGTCGCATGAAACATAAAATCATCTCATCTTCAGTTCTTGCCCACTAGAAAGCCGCAGCTGATTCATGGCATGGATTTGAGATAATGGACATAGGTCGGTCCGCATTTCCTTGAAGTTGAAGGGGGAAACGACAAAGACATTATAATCAGATGTCACTTGATCTTTCAAAACTAATGCTCAAATGAACAAAGGATCAGAGCCGGAGTAATCCGCGTTTTTGAGTCTTTCTAAGCTGAAGACATACACCTTGAACACATCATACTCTTACCTTTACCTTACCACCACCATCCATCTATTCAACGTCTTTAGGGTAGTAGTCTGCTTTCTAATGTTCTAATGTAAATAATAGCCTACCACCACCTTGCCTGACTAGCCGACAAAATCCAGGTCAACAGTAGCTTTTGGGTACATTGGGGTTTGATAATACAGGTACATAGTACATACCAGTGCACACCTCTGGGCTCAAAGATTGATTAGAATTAGGGAAAAGCCGAACACTTTTTGATGTGATATGAGCTGACTGTTTATTGCAAAAAGGAAATGTAAACATTATTTGGTCTAGTTCATCGGTCATCGGCACAAATACTCCTAGTATAGTCGAAATTCAAAATTCATTTAACGGGGCAGGTTGTGCTTTGCTACTACTGCAGTTGTATATGCTAGTAAAATATGTTTTAAAAGATTCACTTTCCACATTTTACATACATCGTTTGGCTGTTGCCAGTTGTTGCGCTCATTTCGCAATAGCTCTCAGTGTCAGGATATTTTTTACAATGAATGACTGGCACGGCACGGGCGCATCTAATCAGATCTGATACCAGATGCAGAGCTTTGAAGGACAAAGGAACTCAACAGTGAACAGACTGATTGACTGAAATTGACGGGTTTATGTTGGATTGACTCACTATTCATCACAAGGAAAGATCACAAGAGCAATGAGAGACAACGAAAGAACCAATATCAGAGTCGTCCACCAAATCCGGAATAATAACGAGTGTGTGTTATTGTAATGGCTCCTTTAGTTTGAGCTACGTGAATGATTACTTTGGAAGCTTTTATGCGTGTGGCAAACCTATTTATAAAACGATACCACTTGGGTTGCACATATGTAAGGCGTTCTAAGGTAGTTTACATACAAACTCTAAAAAAAACAAATCTGCCAGATTTAGTTTTAGTTTTACTCAAAGGAGACGATGTTTGTTATAATAACTGAAAGTAGCGAAGTCTACTTTATAAATTACGCCTTCGCTGATTGGCATACACAAGTTTTTTAATTATTTTATTTTTAAGGGTGGTGGTGAAAGTCTGTGAATCCGATCCTGAGCATACGAGCCATTCCAGTTTGCCAGAACAATTACGATGGACCAAGATAGCATTTCCGAACCAGCGGCAGCATTAACTATTACAAATGTAGTACCAGTTGCTCAAACGTCGCCGACGCCTTCCCTACGTTCAAATAGGCATGCCAAACGACCAGAACAAATACGATGGACCAAGATAGCATTTCCGAACCAGCGGCAGCATTAACTATTACAAATGTAGTACCAGTTGCTCAAACGTCGCCGACGCCTTCCCTACGTTCAAATAGGCATGCCAAACGGGCTTTAAGAAGTAAGATGTTACTTAATGTGTATAATTTCCTTTTTCATGAGAATGTTTTTACATTGTGGAGTGAAAGTTAAAGTCTATGCAAGGTAAATAAATATAAATTATTATATTACGATGGTCTATGTAATTTAACGCGATCCTAGATAGCCGAGTTCATTTTGACGAAGACGGATTCATACCTCCTGTGGAAGAGAACCCGGTGGTAGTGAAAATTATTGGAGAAGAGCAAAGTCGCACAGTTGGAGTTTACCTTGGATTCCTCCAGGAGGATCATAAGTATGAAGTGAAATTTTGCATTCCGATGGAAATATGTCATGAATATCTCCTTCCGAATGCCACGCCTGCCGGAGAGGAAGACAAAGTTGTGGTGGAAATTTACAAGAAGCCAATGAACTGCTCTATAGAAAAGGTTGAATGGGACAAGGTGGTTTTGCAAAATGGAACAACTTGTCAAAGTCGTTTGCAGATCTCTTTGGAGCTTCAACTTTCAAATCATTCCATACCCAGTTTTGAGGATAAGTTTACGGTCCGATCAAAATTCCGTCCCAGATCGGTTTCTTCATGTTAATATTTCAGCCAAAATCATGGGTGAGCAGATTAGATTTGAAATTCTACTCTGTAAAATATTATTAACTGCATGATGCAGGCTGCATAGCTAGACATTGCCCTTTTCTATTATCTAGGACGTTTTTTTTTAATTTTTAAAAGTTTTACGCGCAAAGCACTAGATACTAGATTTATCTGCTTTACTGGCAAACAGTCACAATTTGCTTCGCTGATTTTTGATTCGCTCTTCCTGATGTTGAGTGTCTAAGCGAGACATTCATTTTACTAATTACCGAGCATAAGGCATGCGCACATTTGATATACATATTCATGAGTGCCATTTGACAAGCTCGTGTGTGTTCAAATGATGTGGTCCAAATGAGAGATTCTTTTAGCGGAGTGCCANTCATTTTACTAATTACCGAGCATAAGGCATGCGCACATTTGATATACATATTCATGAGTGCCATTTGACAAGCTCGTGTGTGTTCAAATGATGTGGTCCAAATGAGAGATTCTTTTAGCGGAGTGCCAAACTAATTTGTGTAAACTATAAATACTTTTCTAGTAAAGTTTTGTTCATTGTATTGTTTCAGGGAAACATATGGGAACGCCATCATTAAAGGACGGGATTAAGTGCATTGGGCACTGTCCAGCACAAGTGGATACTGACTCGGACGCTGAACAAGAACAACCGAAAGAGACGGAATCGGCAGCCACCTAAAAGACATTTGTGGGGCAAAGTAATCCGTTTAAAGTATATACAAGAGCAAGTTTTTGGTTTAATCATTTTAAATTGGCACAATTTTGGAGAGCACTCTTGCTAATAATAACGCCGACGTAGATGTATGTACATGTTATGGAATAACTATACTTTTCGGCCGTTGAATTTTGCTCAGAATTTTGGCAAAAAAAAGAAGGCAACCATATTCCACTTTGTCATTTTAAAACCAAGTCCGAAAGAATACCAGTCAACGATAATACACAAAAATAGTTACCAAAATGTGAGCAGCAATTTTTGCCTTTAAAGCACATACATACCTAAAACAATTACCTAAGTCCTTCCTAAATTTTGTGATGTTGAGCATTACACCAATATGTACATTGTTTAATATAATGTATGCACTTATTTACGCAGCCTTAAAATTTGATTTACTTTATATTACCGGTGAATACGGTATTGCGATGATTTTTGTGTGATTATATGTAAAGGATTTATGATCTTGTTATTAGTCGTTGTGAAAAAGACGTGGTCTATTACAGACCGTCTATATATTATACAGGTAAATAGAGACACCGCCTTGGTGCACTATTTACCAAAAGTATCTGAAATTAAACTATTTTACTTTAATGCAGAACCAAAGTCATATAAGACGCATAACTAAAAAAATAAGTTAAAAATAATTTTAAAAACAATGTATGACTAAATATATTTCTGAAACTACGCACTCAGCACGCGATTATTTATGTATTAATTTATTGTTGTATTATGATTGTGAACAATGAAAGTAAAAAAATGTAAAAATTGCAATCTACAATCTATCTCATAATTATTACCACCATTATTTCTTCGAAACGTTAGACAATAAAACGGAGAAACTCGACAACTCTTGCCTTTAATGGATGGAAGAATATTGACTAAAAATAACTATAATTGGGATTTTATTCCGTCGCCTCCAAAGGGTAGGATTACTTTCACTGCAAATTGATAAGGGGTAAACTGAGAGATTATCTTTTTCCCGATGAACACTTGATACCTATGTGGGTTACCTAACCATTTGGCTCTTCTACCACGTAAAGTAATACATAGCTTGATGATTTTTGATACTTATCTTAATCACTTCCCCCCTAGTTATTTTTCATAATTTATATTAGATGAGAGTTTCGGATTTCCAACTCACCATTATTTGTGTCTAATAGTTTGGTCCAAATAATACTTTTGAAACTGATATCTCATTAAATTTTTGACCTTGCCCTAAAACTGTGTGCAGAATTAATGTATTTTCTTGCATGCAAAAGGTTAAAGTTAAAGCTGTTGAAAAGTTGGCTCTACCTTCCAAGGTTCAAATCCTCTCTGGAGATTTTCAATAACGCTGTACATTATCAATCACTACATTAACATTACCTACATACATATAAGCTTCTCATTTTATGCGGTACCTATAATGTATGTATGTTTTTATATTGCACGATGTTTTGTGATATCATGACATGAAATTACTACAGAGTTTTGATGCGAGTCTTCTTACTTGCCGAGGTTTTTTCTTCTAAAAGCCATCATCTCTTCGCTTACTTTTGAAACTGATATCTCATTAAATTTTTGACCTTGCCCTAAAACTGTGTGCAGAATTAATGTATTTTCTTGCATGCAAAAGGTGAAAGTTAAAAAGCTGTTGAAAAGTTGGCCCTACCTTCCAAGGTTCAAACCCTCTCTGGAGATTTTCAATAACGCTGTAGATTATCACTACATTAACATTACCTACATATAAGCTTCTCATTTTATGCGGTACCTATAATGTATGTATGTTTTTATATTTCACGATGTTTTGTGATATCATGACATGAAATTACTACAGAGTTTTGATGCGAGTCTTCTTACTTGCCGAGGTTTTTTCTTCTAAAAGCCATCATCTCTTCGCTTCTCATTTTATTCCGTCCCACTCCCCTGGTTTTACATAAAAAGCTCCAATTTGAATGGAACAAATTGGAGTGTTTGTTTGTTTTCGTGCTACAGAGACACGATAAACTAGTTGATGCGATGGATGAGTTTTCTAGAAAAATACACGGCGTAGGAAGACTGGAAATGATCAAATTCTAAGAAGTCAATGTCCAAACAGGATTTCCCCAATAACATTTTCCTTTATATTTACAAACATAGGTGCATACATCGAGGTAAGTATCATGATTTTTTCAGTTGAAGTGTTACGCTGATTATGTGGATCGATATGAAACGATAGTGAACGAATAATAGGACTGGCATGAGAAAACGCAATATCGAGTGCACCTTATAATAATGGGAAGCAGGGTCAAATACACAATGTCGACCAGATCATATCCTCCAAGATAAATTAATTGAGAGAAAAAAGAGGCTGCAATTACTCTTGAGATTACTTGAGCTGGTCATTAGAGCTCCAGGATGCCTGCAACAAAATTCATTAAATACATACGAATTTTCAAGAAAATGAGAGCATTAGAACAATTTTGTGGGCATTGAATGAAGAAAACAAACACCCAGTCAAAATAATACTGCATATTATTCAAGATGTCTTGTGTACGTATTAGATGCTATAGCCAAACTTCTTACGAGATTGCTTTTCTCTTTCTCTGAGGTAGCCCTTGGGCTTTGTAATTTATCACAAAGTTTTTTTTTCACCTTCCTTCAGTCCTCCACCTTTACAGGTACGTGTATGTATATGTAGGTCCATCCTTTTTTCTTTTGTTTGCTTATCGGTGCAACTACAGCAAAAACATTTTCTCTCACGGTAAAAGTTTTTGTTAAGAATCCCGCTTCCTTTTTAAGTCAAGGGATGTCTTACTGTATTTGTATATTTGGGGCAGGTATTCTGGCTTTGGCGAGAGGATCATCAATAAAAGCTTACTAGTCTTTGGCATCTTCTGTTGACAGACTAAAACGTTATGCTAAAAATTGTAAAGTATGAGGCGTTCTTCGATTCAAACGAAAAGAGTAAAAGTGCTAGATTGACTGTTTTCTGTCATGTACTTACTTAAGACAAAAATTCTACTAAAACGTTATGCTAAAAAATTGTAAAGTATGAGGCGTTCTTCGATTCAAACGAAAAGAGTAAAAGTGCTAGATTGACTGTTTTCTGTCATGTACTTACTTAAGACAAAAATTCTGCAGGGAAAAGTAAAAAGTGTGAAACAAGGGAAACCTTTGAGGGGTCGAGGTCCACACCGACGGAAACTTGGACAAGATGATTGATTACGTGAGTGAAATCGCGGCGATGATGTAAATGTTATATATGTATATGTATGCCATATAGAAAGATGTAATGCAAAAACTTGGAACTATGTACAATGTACTTGTTAACGACTTTGTAAATTCATAACTTTTAACAAATAAGATTTCGTCGGCCTCTAACATTCGGAGTATATGTATATTAATAGTATGTTATTCATGCACAAATGATGTCATGGAGTAAAAGAAAACTTAAAAACGTTCATGAATCTGAGGCAAGATTGCTTCAAGTCATATTTGGCAAATGGATTAAATCATTTTCCATTCGAAACGCATTAGGGTTAAGTCTATGAGTCTATGATGACATTTCTCCCGCAAGCTTCATACTTGAGTTTTTCTCACATCCTAAAGTAAAGTAAAGAAAAACACAACATGTCATCATCCTCCGCAATTCAAGAAGCATTGGCTTTGGCCACCGTTTTCAATGGGCGGTCGACGAAAGACGCTATATCCGATATCCTTGATGAAATAACAGGCTGCAGGTGACCTAAATAACAGAATTCAAGCAATTCCATTCTCGCGAGATAAAAATTTATATTGTTCTCAAATATCTCAGCTCGGCAAATTCTTCGAGTTCCAATGCGCAGTTGAAATCAATGGGCTTGATTGACGATGGTGTTTTGGTTGACTATCGCGCAGCGACTCCTTCTTTAGCATCTCCAGAGTGGAAGGAGTACGAGATGGAGCGGACAATCACAATGATAAAACTAAAAGCAAAAAACAATCAGCACAAGGATAAAGTAAGTGCAAGTGGACACACACGTGTCCTTGAATTAACAGGCAGAAAACTTTACCTTGTTAAATACACAAAAGAAATAAGCAATATCCTTCTTGGAAGGAAAACTTCATTAACTTAAAATAATTATTAAGATAGGTACTTTACAATGTAAATCTCTTGTTTTTGTCAACTTTCTCCCACGTGGGATTTGGTACTTAGAGCCAGCCATTGTCCCGCACAGCTTCAACCGAACTTCATACGATTCTCAAAAAAATAGGATCAAAGAGTAATGGAATCGTCCAGTCGAAGCAGGCTTCAATCACAAATGTGACATGGAAGGAGCCTATAGCCGACACCAAATTCATGCCTGAAAAAGTTGCGAGTGAGGAGTGCTTTGAAAGTGAAAGGCCGAAGAAAGGCACTAGTAAAATTACTGGATCGAAAAAAGGTTTTTCCCTTTTGCAAATAACAAAGCACTTATATAGATTTCTTTAAATTGCCAGAGTCATATGCATACAACTGCAACAGTTATAGTACACCTGAAACTTGAAAAGCCATTGAAATCTCAATCATGGAAAATTACCGTGTACCTTTCAGGCTCCCCCAAACAATACAAAAAGGGCACTTCAGCATATGCTGGCAGGGAAGGAAGGGTTGGCCATGTTGATACCACCGTGAAGTCCCTGAGGAAACCTCCCACTCCTACAAGTACAACAAAAGAGGTCCCACCGGGCTTTTCCCATACTACGTATTACTTCTCATATTCCAATTTCCTCGTATGTTTTGAAACAAAGTTTAAAGAACGGGAAACGTCACTTTTGCATTGTTTTAAGCAATGCCGAGATCAATCAAGCAAAGAAGAAGAGTTTGACGTTGGTGAACATGAAAAAGTTGGAATCGCCAGTGAAAAAAGTTCCCAAAATGGCGTATACGATAGCAGACAAGAAGAGGGATTCTTTGATTCAGCATACAACCATTGGTGGCATTATTGTAAAGGATAATCCATTTTCGAAGAAGACGGAAAACTCGGAGAAAAGTTTAGGAAATGAAAATTCTGTGAAAGGTTCTCTGCTTTCCAGTTCCCATAAAAACACCTTAGCCCCAACTCCAACCTCAGCTAACATTGGGCGAAACAATGTTCAAGTGAAAAGCGTAACGACGACTCTTTCTTCAAGCACTCCAAATGCTGGTGAAAATTCTCCCTTTGCACCACTCAGAAAAAGCAAGGGCACAGACACAAGAGAGCTACAGGAAGGAGAAGGAAGCTCTGGGAAATCTGAGGAAGTCGGTTTGAAAGGACAAAAGCTTGAACACCAACTTGATGACAATAACAATAGAAAAAGGGCCACCAAAACTTTAGCTGTGCCATCAAAAGTACTTTCTCCGGCTGCTCGTATGACACTACTTCCTCCAACTTGGCCAACAACTTCAGCGTACTTTCCACACAATCAGCAAAATGGCTTATTACATCCAGTAGAGCAGAAAAATAATTTCACGCAGATAGCAGAACATGTCATTTCTCAAAAATCCTTAAAAGATTTGAAGGATTACGGAAACGAGGAAACTTCAAAGCAATTAAGAGGAACACTAATCTCAAATACTTTGAAGGCAGGAGTCAATGGACATGTCGCCGACTGTGCAGCCGGTAGTAGCCGGACGTCACCACAGTCAATATCCCAAAAGTTCCGCGATGACAAGTCATCCATAATGTATGGAAAGGAATTTGATAGTCTCTTAGCTCGAATAAAGCCTCCGACATTACCAGACATTGACGTTTGTAACGTCCTTCCTGGAACCAGCGGATGGCAGGAGTATTGGAAGGAATTCAACACGAAAATGAAAGACTACTATGGGGAAGCTGAGACATACTCGAGAAAGCTGGATAGTTTATTGGTAGATGAGGATGGATTGTCTTATAAAGCAGATCTGAAAATGAGAGAGATAGAGGAGAAAGCACTAAAACTCAGGTGAAAGCTTTTTACTGCAACCTGTACAATATATTTACATCACGTCAAGTTTTGAGAAATGCACTTGCACAATAAATTGAATATATTGGCGTTTTTTCTACAATGTAATTGGCATCTTTTATGCAATATTGAAAACAGCATGGGTCTTCCGGAAAAACCACCGTTGATTAGAGAACCACTCAGGGAAACAATCGAGGTGGGCGGATACGTAATACGACCATTAGGTGGAACTGCTCTGGCATACTTATCCACCCACGGCCCAAGCTCATTCCGATTGGAAGTTCTTGCTGAGAATATTGAGGAGGAACTTGAGAACATTCATGTTGACACCAAGCTGAACATGATGACAATTACGATTCCCTCACCGAAAAAAGGAAACCCTTTTAAGAAGCTTATACAAATAACAGTGCCCAATTACAAGAAAGTGCAAAGCCTTGAAGTCGGCCACCCACTTTATAACGGTGGGTATATTGTCGTGACTGGAAACTAACGCAGATTTATGCATTTCCTCCTCCAGTCCAAACACA
Organism: Seira sanloemensis; assembly: GCA_027743915.1. Taxonomy (NCBI): domain Eukaryota; kingdom Metazoa; phylum Arthropoda; class Collembola; order Entomobryomorpha; family Entomobryidae; genus Seira; species Seira sanloemensis. The sequence goes on from JAHZMY010000154.1 coordinate 10,433, forward strand.
CGTATCATTTAAGACTAAACAATGTGTCCAAAATTTAGAGCCAGTGCGAACACTATTATCCAAGAAAGAATAAATCCATACCTCAAGTACTAATGATTACTTTTGGCGATATGTACATAGCTTTATTGTTAAATATTCGTATGGAAAGTGGTCGAATGGAAAATGATATCCTTTATGTTTTTTTTAAAGTTTTACTCGATTTTAGGGAAGCTCATTCGTAGATCTAAATTGCAATCAGGCTTTGATGGGCATTAGCTTATTTTTGCTTGCACATTTTGACCTTGTCAAAGTATTTTATTGATTGGTCTACAAAACCCATTTGAAACTTATATATGCAATTATGTTTTTAGTAAAATACAATTAGATCATAAAATAGGATTTTGAATTTATGGGGTACTTACTGTAAGTATGCACATATCGTAGTGTACCGATTAGAATGAGGAAAATTCATTTAAAAAATCTAAGTTACAGACTCGACTCCCACCATGCTTCAATCTCTACACGCTATTTGCCTTATATATATTGGGTCCTTGTCGGCATCTTTTAAATTATGGTTTTCCTCTGACCTTGAGAAAAACAAATTAGAAAACAGAACCAGAGAGAGGGAGCCTTATCATGCTTATACAACATGGCACTTCATTGATTTTACTTCCTACTTTCTAAGAGCGGAATTGACGAGACGACATAGAGACAATTTCTTTGAGCGATGTGTTGCTCATTACTTTTTCTCTAGTTTATAATTTGTCAAGCAATGTTGGATCAGCAGCTCCACTTAATTTCCTTTTCTAGCACATTTTTCATCTTCTCATTTGAAAAATTTCTACCGTAGCGTTTGCACACTGCTTCCAGAGTCACGAGGAGGAGTAAACATACGAGAGATTTCCAACGCTCCTTTTCTATTTTCCTAAGATGCAATGAAATCTTCATCATGATCTTAGTAAATGTCTACGATGCCGAAATACTCATAAGATTAATTTGTCCAGGAATGAAAGTTGACTTTAGAAAATAAGACGTACTAAATATTTTGCCTTGCCTATATCCACCAACTTTAGGGAAATTCTAATTTCACTCGTGATTGATAAGATAAAGTATAAGCAAGGAGATTAAGCGTTACGTCTCTATCATTGGTATTTGTATAGTTCAATGTTTGTCTGAGGAGTCTTGTCAAAGCTTAGGATTCGTTAAAGTCAATATTGTCAAACTTCACGTAGGTATATACATATTCGTAAGTAAATACTCACTGCAATTGCAATACCTTATTTATGTGATTCGGTAATGAGTTGAGTATTGAGTATCCAGATCAAAACCTAGAAATTCGTTAAATTACAAAATTGCTAGCATGATAGAGCTATATATCTCATAGACCTTTTGAGTGCAACTTTTTGTTAACTGCTAGAGATTTTATCATCTTTAATTTGGTACTAATGGTGTAAAATAGGAAAAGTTTGGCAAAATACTCTATTGAAATGGAATCTTCCAGGTTAGTTTGTGAATTAGTATAGGTCGTATTTTCATGATCTTTAGCATTCATGCAACATATTAGTTGTTAGTGTGAATGAAAAGGTACTTCAAACAAATCCGTCGAGTACAAAAATGGTATTTCACCTCCAAACATAAAAGCACGAATATTCTTGGGCTGTGCAATAATAGTGGTCCCCTCTGAGTTGAAATGTTTACCATTAACTACTCTTTTTCCTTTGTTATTCTAGATCAGTTCATGAATAAAAACTTTCTTTTCAAGGAGTATTCTCCCTGTGAAAGGAGAAGGCATCGCAAACGCCTCTGACGAGCTACCTTTTCAAGCCACTTTTTGTTCGAGAAAGACAAGAATCCTCTAAACAGGGTATAAGGCTTATATCGATGGCGAAAGAAAGAAAGTGTAAGTACTGAACAATAAGTAAAAGATCACTTATGATGATATATTTCTTGGTCTTTATGATACTCTCAGACTTGACTTTCGTGGGCTTTCTTGGAATGAAATGAAGAAAATTCTTTCCCACGAAATTCTTCAAAGCATTCTTACGCAACCTAAATATAATGTCTTGCAAAAGTGGCTTTGCAGGATGCCCTTGTGAATACGTTTATAAGTCTTCTAAAAATTACGCATATTTCTGCAATGAAATGTGCTGTTAGTTTGTATTGCTTTGTTAAGGGTGGTCAGAGGAGACAAGCAGTGACTGCCAAGTGTTTCTCTCGCTTGCAATTTTTCTTTACAAAATTCTCTACAAGGTGTTGAAAAGGAAATATGTTTTTAAATTACTTGATGTTCATATTTTGCTTGATGGGACTGACTACTTGGTATTTGTATAACATTTTATAGAATGAATAATACGTTTCGACGATGAAAAAATACTTACTCCATTTTTCTTGAAAGCAACCTGAAGTAGTCAAAGTATCCCAGTAATTGCCAATGACGACGAGCAATGACAAAAGTGTGGGATATCCTTGAATGAGTTTGAAATGGCAATTGGATAACAGAAACAAACTCAAACTGGGCTCCGTGCTTTTTGGTTATTCCTTGCAGTAGATGCTATAATAGCTTAGGGTAAGGAAAATCATGACATGATGTTTTGGATCAAAGCAAGGAGGAAGCATACCCTACTTTCTCAGATTATGTGCTCGAATAAATAAAATTAAGGTGATATTAAATATGCCAAAAACGAATGATAAATGTGCTATGTAAATGATGTATAGTCCATACATTTACATAGACACTGCATTTGGTTTTAATTTAGAGAAATGATTGGGAAAGAATCGATAATTTTGGTAGTGATAATGTGAGTTTGTAAATATTTATTTGAAATACACTGACACAAGTATATACATAAAGTTTCGCCCACACAAGATAAGATTATTTTTAGTTTTTTTTTTCACAACAAAAAATAAATAACTTCTTAAAGCATTCTAAAAGTAACACGTTTCTCGGCTTGTCTTCTAAAGCAAAAAGCAGTAAGAGTTCTTGAAAAGTGCAAACAATAGAGAAAATCAGAATCACGCATCATCCTTTCATTGTCTTCTATTTTGGTGATAAACAAAAGCAAAAAACATTACTATTGTGCTGATGAGAAAAAAATATATTGTCAAAACCATTAATCCTGTACAAAACAGCGTAATATTTTGTTTTGAAACAGTACTGTTTTGTTCACACTAAACTGAGAGATCATTTCATGATAAGTTAATATGTATATATATCTACATATATATTTATTGTAATACCCATTATGCGCTCTTTCTTTACCTTGAATATAAAGAATTTATTTTTCATATCTTACCCAATTTTATACCTTCCTTAAAAATTTCATTCAAATACATTTGGTAGATATTTTTCAAGAACGTTAGGGTGTTTCAAAAGTTTCGCTCTACTATTTTAATTTGTCGTACATAAACCTTTGGAAACTGAGATTCAAAATCCTAGGTTACAAAATGATCTTTGAAACACCCTGTATAATGTTTATCTTTATATTACATTTACTTGTATGTACTCGTATATTTGCACACTTACTTTAAGCATCCTTACACTATATGTAATTCATATTTAACAATAAGATTGCCCGTTGCAAGCTACATTGTTTGTTTTGATTGTACAATGCAACACAAATGCTAGACATTTATTTACCCTTCAGGTATTACTATTATAATTATATTTACTTAGTATTCTCAGGTCATGACACCGCTTTCGCTACACGTTTGTAAGCCTGTGTAACAAAATTATAACTACAATAAATCTAAAGATTCTAAATCCAAAGTTCACGTGCTTGTTTTAACGCATCATAATGCAAAAATATATTCCTAGTACTTTCACAAAAAAGTCATGTATGTATCAGCTAACAAACAGAAATTTGCTTTTTCCGGTTGAGAATCTTTTAAATAGCAAAATCTATAGCGCAATTTGAATCTCTTTCAAAATTCTGGGAGATTTCACAGACTGAGTATAAAAGTTGAATTATTGAACTATATGTACATATGTATGTATGGTATGCTCGAATATAATATAATTTATAACACAATCATGTCAGATTTTACTGTACTACGACGAACAGAGTTGCATACGTTTGGCATCATCGAATTTCACACTTCCCTTCCGGGTCGAATATTAAATATTTGCTGTGGATTCATCTGACAGGAAAATTCCGCATTCATGTAACGGATGCATTTGCAAATGGAAAAAGATGGCCTTATATCTACACAAGACATCTAAACTGACGGTTGGAGGCATTCACATAACCAAACTACATAATTTGAGTTTCACTGAAATTATACGTGCATCCTCCATCTTCGTCGACCTTCGTTACATTATTTAACTAGGTAATTCAAGGTGAGATTTCTAAATCTAGGAACGAGTGACGTATGCACCCGACGTAGATATATGTAAATATGTATTTAATTCGTATTACAATATATTATATCTGGGAAACAATATCATAAACCAATGTTTATACAAGGGTGGCCCCATTTAAGCGGCATTCATGCACACGTGAATTGATATTTAAAAAACACATCATTCAGACTTCCAAAGTTTCGTTCATTCTTTCCATTTCACCCACATTAATTATAATAAAGGAAGGGACTATGGAATATTCACAGCATTATTCACAATTATTTTTGGAAACACAAAAGGTACGACAGGGATGCGCGTGGGGATCGTGTGGGAGTTGCGTACTTTTCCAGTTTATTTTACGTTCAGTTTTGTTACTCAAACTAGGATCGGATTCATTATAAAATATGGTAAATCATTATTACACAACTTCATCCTCCTAGTTAAGAGATCCAACTTCAATGAGATTTAGTTGTGTAAGCAAATAGTAAGTATCTCAGAATGACAAAACCAGTGAAATTTTATACGAGTAACTGGTGTTTGCTTCCTTTTCGAATTTTAATCCCAAAACTTGCTCACTGTAGCATTGTAATCCTATCACGTAAACTAAATCTAAGTAGGTAAGTAATAATTAGTGACAACCTCTCTTCTCGGCCCGTACAGCTTCACCCTGTCAGTCTGTCCTTTCCTTGTCATTCATTAATTCCATAGAGCGTTCGGAATTGTGGAGGAGATGAAGCTTATCTCCATTGATTAACCGGGATCATTGGGATCCCATTTGGAATTCCATTCCCAACGAGATGAATGCCTCCATTGTAGTCTCTTTCAATGAACCTCGCGTTGAGATTGTTCGCCCTGTAGATAGCTCTGGAAATATGCGGACGTGGAGGAGCCTTTCTGCAGAGAATCCGACTATGCAGTTTTCGCAGAGTGCCCCTGTACAAGCAAACCAAGAAAAAGACGGTAATGTTAGAATATCATTTTTATCAATACGTCCCAGTCAACCGGTGAAGATAAACACATTATTATAATCTATTGCGTGTGCTTAACCAAATGCTGTCCTACTCAAATAATATTGACGTTCTGAACCGTGTCATGTTTACATAATAATACTATATAAGGCTCTGGTCGGTTGGTGCTGTCAAAAAGCAAATTTTAAATGGAATCAGTTTGCCAGAGTTTGCATAATAAATATACTGGTTTGGGAGCTGCTGCAGATGACGGTGTTAATAGAAATCTTAACTTTGTCAAGTGATATCAAATTCTTGACATTTTCAGACGTCAAAGGTTTGGCACACAAACATAAATGCAAGATTTAGTAAGAATTTGCTATTAGTAAGAAATAGTGCTTTAGTAAGAAATTCCATAAGTGTTTCATATGCGTTTTACATGTACCCAATAACCTAAGTTGCTCAAGAAAGGTAGCGAGTTATTTAAGAGTCGTTGGAGTTAAATTGGTCATATGTGTGATGATGGCACTTCCTGTAGCCATCTCAAGGAGAGCTCGGACTAAATAAGGATCATAATTTGTACTCTGCCATATTTTACGTTGTTAAAAATGAATGAGTCGTGTCGCGCTGAGCTAAATCCTTTGTTAATAGTTTGTGAGAAAGTTTGAGATTTTCCACTCGTTGGGCAGTGGTTTTCATTAATATACACTATAATTTATTGAACAGCCCTTTCCTGTCGCTTTATTCTGAAAATCTCACCCTTATAGGATAATAGCCCGTTATCAAAATTACATAAGCAGGTAAAAAAAATAGATGTCACAATGAAAGTGGCAGGCAAGGAATCATTGGAAGCGAGATACACCAAAGAAAGTACACATTCACCCCATGGCCTTCGAGTGAATAATGCTTCACCATGCTACAAAAACTGTTACATCAAACGTGACTTTTAGCACAAGGAAGGGAATCATAGCAGTTTCTAAACTAGGCAAGTTACATGTACCTTTTCGCCCTTGTTACTTAATGTTTTCTCATTTCACATAAGACATGTTACCCGACAGAGAGGTAATGCGCTTAATTTTGCCTTCAAGACTGACGACATCATTCCAGAAGACGTTTACTTTTAATGCCAGACTAGTGTGTGCTATTGAGGTGATGTTTTCCCTAAAGTGGAGCAGAAGATTGATTTTTGAAGCAATCTAAATCTAACATTATCAAGCAATGTAAGTAGTATTAGTAATCAGGCGAGGTGCAATGCTTTTATAAAAGTAAGGAATGAAATATTAATGACTATAGCAGCTTATTTGAGAAAATTCCAAAAAATACCCGGAACCCTTTTCGACACAAAAAATTAAAAATGCCAAGAGCAGAATTGCACGTAAATAGCAATGTCAACGTTTTATCCTCATTTTCAGAAAGTAGATATTTGTGTAAGAACCTGAACCATATGTTGAGTTTCGTTAGGGTCCAATATCATGCAGATTCTGATGGTCGCTCTTCATAACTTAATCATTTAATTTTGCAACATTTTCCTGGCTGTGTGAAGATTAGTGCGTACGTTTGCGTCTATAAATACTGATAC
>JAHZMY010000155.1:0-16014 GCA_027743915.1 Seira sanloemensis
TATTTTAATTTTCAATGAAAGTAAAAATGAATCACGTGCAAACAAATACCGCGAATTAGATTCTGTAAACTGAAAGAGCTATCAGTGTGAGTCTTAAGTGCGAAAGATTCGCCGAATTTACTAATTTCCAAATGTAAGCATCAGAGCCGGAAATGTCAAAGTGCTTTTAAGTTGGCACACAGGTTTAAAGGGCAAATATTTGCCCTGACTCATAAGATCATTTTTGCATAACATGCATTCTTCTGTGAGAAGTGATATATGGTACTGATTATAGTTTTGTAATTATCAACAATGCGCGACAGACGACAGGTTTACAACTACAACTTTATGCTCTTTTTGCATCCACTTGAATTTAAATACATACATGGAACGCATGCAAACGAAATTTGTAATCTTTGCGTCATTGGGGAAATAACTCTGCATTATAAAAGTGTACCTCCACGAGAGCCCTAGCACCAATGTCCGGTGAATCTTGCCTGATACAGAACGGAGATTGACTCCTGAACCGAGTTTCCAATTTTGTTTTTTAGATTCAAACATTTGAATTTTAAAATAAATTGAGTAGCTTGCACAATACCAACTTTACAAAAAAATATGGCATGCTTTTCATTGACGTTGTTGGGTTGCCTACTTGTGGTTATAAAATATGGCCACGGGGCAATTTCGTCCAACCCCGAGGATACGATCTACTACTTATATCAGTAAGAAAATCAACGGCTCGTTCGTTTTTATGAGTTTACATTTTATATTAGCCCCATTCCTCATATTTTGGCATTTTAGAACTTCAGAGATCAAGAGCGAATTGATTGTGGGGGATGTCAACTCTCTTCGCTCGAGTCAAGTCAGGAGTCAGGCTGACACGTTTGTGATTGTTGATGGATTCCTGTCGGACTACGACCAGCCCCATGTCACAGAGGACGAAAAATGGTGGGTCCGGTATTTAATTAACGAATACAGTGACCTTGAAAATATCAATTTGCCCCTTTTATTGTAGAGCTTCTTAGAACTCATCCAAACACAAACATAATTATTGTCGACTGGGGGAAATTGAGTGGGAGTGGAAGCACGTTTGAAAATCAGTTTCAGACTTATAGCGCTTACCTGAAAGTGTTGCAAAACGTTGGACCAGTTGCCCAACGAACGGCAGATTTGCTCCACTTTTTGCAGACAGAAGCAGGAGTCAGCTTTTCACAAGTTCACATTATTGGGCACAGCTTAGGAGCTCACAGTCAGTGAAAATGCTATTTTGATTATTAAACTTCAAACAAACGTATAGGAAATTTAAAAATCCTAAATTTATAGTCGGTGGAGCCACTGGGTATTGGGTGACGCAGAAATATGGCGGTCTCATTGGTCGAATCTCCGGACTTGATCCAGCCGGACCCTTGTGAGCATCTAAATTTTATACAATTTAAAATAAAACCCTTCAGTAAATAAATATGTACCTTTCTCATTCATAGCTTTTCTGGACAAACAAATGTTGACAAGCGCCTTCACAAAGGAGATGCCGCCTTTGTTGACATTTACCATACAAACAGAGGAACCTTGGGTGATTCAGCGCATCAGACCGGAGACATTAACGTCTACGTGAATGGTGGAGCAGTCTCAGCCAGGTCCATAAATGCAAACAAATATGCTAATGAAACTGCGATTTTAAATTTTCAATTTAGCTTATCGTCCAAATTTTAATTTCCAGGATGTGAAGAAGCCGACAGTTCCGGATTTGCCGGCTATTGCAGTCACTCATATTCTTGGATGCTTTGGAACACGTGCTCGAGCACTAATTCATGCCATGCCTGTCCCTGCTCAGGATATGATTGTCAGTGTACCTCGTGCAGTCCAACTTGTGCCGATGGAATCACTTTGGGATTAAATGTTGAGACTGGGTAATTTTCTAATAATTTTCTATATTTACTGTCCCTGCTCAGGATATGATTGTCAGTGTGCCTCGTGCAGTCCAACTTGTGCCGATGGAATCACTTTGGGATTAAATGTTGAGACTGGGTAATTTTCTAATAATTTTCTATATTTTGATGAAAATCATTATTACATGCAATATGGATGTTATATATGAATTTTGTGTGTTCATATAGCCATGCCCGCGGTGCTTACTATATACAATCTGGGCCGCTGGAGTAGTCTTTTGTCTTCAACATTGATGATGATACTGTTTAAATGTCATTTTTATGAGAATGTACACAGTCAAATAATTTACCATACAAAATCTAACAATATGTTTTTATTATTGCAACCGTACAGTGTTTTAACTCTCGATAAAGTTCTTGTGATTCGATAATAGTCTCACACAAAGCAGCAGATATTCGTCAACCATCGACGGAGTACATCTTTTACTGCATTCATTTTTTTCAATATTACATCTCATTTTAACCAACACAGAGTTTATAAATAAATTACATATACCCTTTTGCTCAAATACCGTAAAACTCATCTAAAACAAACTCCACAGCAAGATTTTTTCAAAAATTATTTTTATGCAGCTGTTTTTAAATCGTGTATCGGAAGAATAAAATATTTCATTTTTCTGTATAACTATAAATATAATATTCATATGTGTGGAGTTTTGTTTAGAGAGATCTTCGCACCGAGCCTCAAATAAAGCTAATGCATCTAAAACGGAAATCCCATGAAAAGCGTCACTTTTCATCATTGTTACGATTTTATAGTCCGATTGAGAAAGAAAAGCCTCTTTGTCATGAACAAATCACATACGCAAACACATTTTGTTTAATTTACATGTGGACTTTCAATTAATAAGAAGATCCAAATTGTACCACAGGATTTTGCAACCTTTCTGTCCAACCACTCATGAGTTTGTGGACAAAACAACCTGTGCAAATATTGTTTTAGATTCGATTCAATTTTGTACTCAAGAAATGATTTTGGGACTTGGGATTGTAAAATAAATACTGAAATGTACTAGTAAGAAATATGCTGCGCCTCAAAAATTTACTCGCAAATGTATATAACAAACATACATTTACACATGCATTCCTCTTTTTACCCATTCAACTAATTAATATACATATTTTATAGTAAAAACCATTTCTTTTTTTCAGGCAAAGTATTTTCGGGGATATCTTTTCTTCTCTACAAGAGTTTCCACGTTTAGTGGGAAACTTTCCAATACGTATTTCTACGATGAATGTAATGAGCAATTGCTTCGTCGACAATTTTCATGTAACTGTAATTATTATTCTCTCGTTGTTTTTCATCAACCTGCTTTTAAAAAAAAAATTTGATAGGTTATTTTTTCACTAGGAAAGTTTGGGAATTGAAGTAGCACGACAGCCATCGTCACAGTTGATTCGTAACCAATTTTAATTGTAATCATCATTAGCATTTAACCTTGAAGTTTCGTTTGATTGTACAGACAACAAAACATTTCAACAAATCTCAATTGGCAATACAGCCAAGTTCCGAGTGAGGTAGAACATTTATTTTCTTCGGAACGAAAACTTTTTAACAACAATAAGTGAGTGAGTATATCTATGTAGAAGGATCACTTGGCACGTTTGATGTACGTCTATAGGATGGCACATAATAATTTCAGGATTAACTTTATGAAAATAATACAAAAGTTTGGAGAATCAATTTTTAACATGATTTGAAAACGTTAACTCTAGGATTTTCTATTTACAACATAACCAACAACAATGTTTCATAACACCTCGTAAGGCAAGTCAACAATAACCGTAATCATGATCAACGCAAAACCATAAAGTGGAACATTTTCTTGTACTTTGGTACTCGATTCGTACGAACGGTGTCAGTACTTTTGGGGAAAACCGATTAGAAGAGATAAAGTTGAAGGCGTGCTGAAGACCCACACTTAATTTTTTACAGCACTGGTTCTTAAATGATGGGCTTAAATGATAGCGTTCTTGAGACTGTAATTATTTAGCTTTCGTCTAACAATTTATCTGTTAAAATATTGCAGACTATGGACATACTCTATAATTTCCATCTGTTGCATAAATCTTTTTTTTCTTCTATGATTTAACAGTAGTAAGTTAACTTCATTAGTCATTAATTAGTAAGTCGTACGTTTGTTTCACATATGGCATTTTTTCCTTTCTTTACTATCTCTTTAAATTAGTAATGCATTGTACCGTTATAATGTAATAATGTAGACTATCCCTCTCTCAAATATTTCAACAGTAATAAACATTTTTTCCGGTAAATTATGTGTTCAGTGATTTAGTCCTGAAGTCACTAAAATGTTGTTGTATAAATAAATAAGTGTAGTTTAATGATTCAAGCGCTACAAAGTAGTAAGTACATTACAGTGCATTCATCATTTTTGAATTTCCACTTAGGTCGGCGTTTTCCAAAAACATTTTTTGTAAACGTAGTATACCTCGTTTTACATCCGATAAATGGGTTCAAGAAATTATTCTTAATTAACTTAGTGAAATAGTTGTTATTTAGTTTAGGTAACAAAGTTAGTGCTTCGCTAAACATGTCTGTGATGATGATAGGTACGATGAAGTGGATCATCGGATTCACTAATTGACTCATTTTCCAATTCCTCTATAAACAGTTTGACCACCCAAATTTCATACACTGTGTAGAAACAGCCTAGGCAGCATACACCTTGCGTCGGAATTTTCAACATACGTAGCTCAGGATCGTATTCTGTGTAGAACGTCTCCGGCGGAACCTCTTGAGTCCAGTTGGAGGAATAGTGACCGACCATTAATGATATTTGGAAACACACCGAGTTGGAATACTAAAAATATGAAAGGAACACGTACAAACATTTTGCAGAGTCGGAGAAACGAATTAAAAGCGCTCAATGAGCTCATTGCAAAAATTAACTTACTTATAACGATAGAAGCAAGTAAGACCCATATGTTCAACTTTTTGGAGCTTTGCTGCAAATCGAATAAGATCTTTAATCATTTTTGCACATCTTCAGAAATATATGTATATGATTTGATTTTTGTTGCTCAGATAAGTACCGTGTGGGCTCCAACAATCATACAAATTGAGAGGCCAAAGTAGGTGACATACACGACAACAAAAAATCCGTCGAAGCTTGAGCTAATCGGGCCTGTAAAAGAACAAAGTGAGTTTCCACCCAAAAATGTCGCATCACATTATAAAAATGCTCATCTATTCCTTGTGAATTTCGAGGAGATTGATTTAGGAAATTCTACAAGATGCATAGGAAAGGATAACGTACTTTTATTTTTTTATCTAAATGGAAAGACAATGATTGAAAATTTTTTTTTGAATGGTGAATACAGTCATAAAAGATTACCATATTCTGGTATGCGTCCAGCCGCAACCCAGGCATCAAAGGTTGTGAGGAGTTCATTCAAATGATAAATGGTTCGGATAAAAGACCAAATCTAAAAATTGGTGTTGGTTGTGGTGGTAGAGAGTGCAGCAATCGGATTGCAAAACAAAGACAAGACAAATAGGGATTTTTATAAATGTTTTTGGGTCCATTGTAGCATTTCATGCCGATTTATCCTGAAGTAGATACACACTACGATAGGTTTCATCATCGTAGCTAATAATGATTGCAATTGGTTCATTCATGGAGATTATTCACGACTCGCATCTTTCTACAACTTCTACCGGTGTTATAGAGTGCAGAGCTGCTATGTATTTTTTAAATTATGCAATAATATGAGAAAATTTTGCAAGAAAATTGTTCAACTTACAAGATCAGACAGTGCCAAGTAAGACACGCAAGACTGCAAGGGATATTCACAACAGGGATGGACCATAGTGCAGACTCCAAATATTCAATACAGTTGGTACGACGTTGAGTTGAAAAAGTAGGCAGTTTTGAGGAAGAAAGGAAATGTTGGGGATGCAATCGAAATGAGTGGAAGCGACGAATAAACGTTGTCTAAAACTGAGGCTGGCCTTGCCGCAGCGTCGCAGGACAGGAAGGGAAAGGCAATCGGAAGCTGAGAGAGATTGAAGATAACGACGATAACGGAGACAAGCTATACGTTGAGTAGATGTGGGAAGCACTGGGAACCCAACTACCACGATTCACTGAAGACGCAGGTGGTGCCCTCGATGCTGACGTGAAATTAGAGTTGGAAAAGTGGTCGCTTCGAATCCAGCTCATCACTTCCATTTTCCCAAATTGCCACCATTCACTCCGTATTTTTTAGCACTTAAATTAAATCAGCTCAAGAACTTAGGCCAATGAAAACGTACGTAATAATATGATAGCGGACAGCAACGGTTGTCCATCCTATAAATAAATTTTGATTGTGATCCATTAGCTCCTTTTCTTCATGCTGGCTTTTCTTGAGTAAACCATAAACTAAAATATTGTTCTTGGAGAAAGTTTTCGTGGAAAAGGGAAAGTATCGCTTTGGAATTGTAATATTTTTTCCTAAAGTGTGTATATACTGTATCATTATTGCTTTTGTTACATATGCATATTTTTTCCATTTTCCCTTCCTGTTATTACTTCTGGTTGTGATGATGATAATGGAATTGTCGTGGCTGTTGTATTGCCTGCATTCTGGAGGAAAGTATTATAGGGCTGATAATAGTAATGATAGTGGGATTGCTGCTGCTGCTGCCTCTGCTGATGCTCAATATTATCAAGTGACTTTGCGCCTGGCAGGCTCAGTTTCCGAAACTCCGATTGTCCTTTGTGGCTATTTCTCCGGTATCTGAAAAAGGCTCTACCAGTTTCCTCCGAGTGCGGTGCAGCAGCGGAGCTACACTTTCCCTCTGCTTCACGGAGCTGTGGAGTATCACCATCAAAGTGTATCTGGATTTCACCATCAGCTCCGGCTTCATCTTCGGAATTGTCGGAGTCATCGTGATGATGATCATCTGTGCCAGTTTTCTTATTTTCACCGCTGCTGCTGGAAGCATCCTTGTAATATATTTCCTGCGTGGTGAAACTCTCCTCGTCTTGTAGGGCATATCTCGAAGAGCACGTTCCTCCACCGGAACACATTAAACTCGCTACGAGAAATTGCACACTTTTGCTAGATCCCTTTTTAATGAGATTCATTGTTCGCAGAAAGATTTTAAAGACGAGGTTGAGGAATGAGCAGAATATCAAATACCTCAGGGATTTCAAAATAATGAGAAGGGCCTGCAACTTTGGATGCATTCTTGGAAAGTCGTAAAAAATACGAAACTTATTGTAAAACTTTTCACGAACAGAAACAAGATAATAGGTTTGTAATAATAATGAATGGATGAGGAGGGTAGTAATAGTAATGAATAATAAAATAACTCCTTTGGTCAATGGGAAATGTGTACTACGTGTCAGGTCTTTTGCATTACTACATTTTGCGCAATTCAAAAAGTTGACCAGTTTGATAATGAGGGAGTTGAAAGGCAGATATAGCCAGTATGAATGCAGCCTAGACTATTTCTAAACTTGGCAATAAATTATTTCACAAGCTTTTGCCCTTTAATCAATATAGCTTCGATAGGTTGCTCGTTATGTAAAGAGGCGTTTTTAGCATTCATCATCAATCGTCTTGACCTGGAATGGATAAACCCTGAACCAGACCATTTTTTATATCAAGAGAGTTCACAAAAGATTAAACCAGTGTGCTGGTCTTGGCGTTGTTGCTTGCAGTCAAAAGAAAAGGGAAATTTGTCAACTGGACCTTATAAAAGCAATATAAAAATATACAAAACACAAAAAGACATGCTCATATCCACGAATGCTAGTTAAAGGCCAATTAAGCTTATTCATATACTTAATGACCAAAGCACTATGGGATAAACATAATCAATCTTAATTGTGTTAGGTACATGTAGGATATTATGGGATGTCTTTGGGGAGCCATTCTTCGTCTCATTGTCGTATACAGTATGAACAAGTAGCAAAAGGCTCTATACGCCCCATCTTTTTTATATAAAATATTATAACGGTTATTGTAACTTGATCAGACTGAGCATTTTACTCTTTGTCTTTAACTTGTACACGGGTCACCATCACCATCGTCAGCCAAGCGAGATCAATTTTTGTGCAAGTGTGTATTCATTCCCGTCCGCTAAAGAGGTCTCGCCTTCGTTCATAATCAATTAATCGTTTTAGATAACTTGTACATGGGTCACCATCACCATCGTCAGCCAAGCGAGATCAATTTTTGTGCAAGTGTGTATTCATTCCCGTCCGCTAAAGAGGTCTCGCCTTCGTTCATAATCAATTAATCGTTTTAGCAATCTTCTACGCTGTCGTCTAAATTGTAGATAGCAAATAGGACTATGGCCAACCTCAACCAAAAGGCCTTAAACTTGACTTTGAGAGGTTACGTGCTTTTAATGAAAATGAATGGCAAGCAAAAACAAATTAGATAACGCATTTACAGAACTGGAAGAAGGGGATATCTTAGGATTATAGCCATTTTATTTCAAATGCAATAAATCTAATTCAGAAATAACCAACCAAATCTTAATTACTAATATATAAACAACTTTTCATTTAGCTTTAAAGTAACCGTACTCGGATACAGTGTCATTAAAATACCTCATGGACTTTTCAACGTCTTCTTTGCTGAATTTGGGAAAGTATTTGAAAATGACTTGTTTCACCTCGTCGTAGTTTGCGTAATGCGTGACCTGTCGCGTATTGTCGTCAGCAATCAGGACCGACACTCCTCTGATGAGAATCCATTTCCTATTTCCGAAAACATTGGCCTTGTCCAACAATTTACCGGATTCATCCTCCTCAAAGTAGCGAAACATGAATGGATGCTGGAGGAATATAGAATTTGGAATCTCCTTAAAAATTGGGGTTAATGGCTCCTGAAAAAACTGGAGAGTCTGAGGCTTCATTGTGAAGTCGTAGCGAAAATACTCTGTGGTCTTGTCCTCCTACAATTATTGAGAAAGACGTCATTTAGCATTTACCACAATAAAATATGTGGGCAGCAGAGACGTTTCTAATTTCAATACAGACATACATATTCCTCTCCAAACAAAGCCCCGTCCATCTGAACTCGGTGAAAGTTCTCTCCATCCTCCGTTTTATAGGTGTAGCGAAAGCCCCCAGCCTTATTTGTGTATGGCAGTCTATTCATTGCGATTGGTTCAGCAAAGGGTAAACCGACTCCGACGTCAATGAGGTATTTTTCTTCCGGACCAATTTCCACAACGCATATTACATGATTATCTGGGGCATTCCTTGGACCGTGAACGAAGCCGGAGACTACGTAAGAATTGAAGTTCAATGCTTTCAACAGCATGACCAGAAAAGAATTTTGCACTACGCAGGCGCCTCCTCTCCCACTTAATCCTGCAGCTTTAATGTCTTCGTCGTTTGGAACTCGCCGTTCATCCGGTGGATTCGATGCCATGTCTATGTTCTGTTAACAACATGTATTGGAAAAATATTTGGAAAATGATACATAAATCACTCATGCTTGAAATTGAATCATTTTATATAGGTTGTGCAATTACTTGAAAAGCTAAGTGATGAGCAAAGTGTGCCATCAGCACGCGTAGAAATCCCACTTTATCCTCTTGTAATAGTTTTTTCCAACCGGAAAACTGTAAAACGTTATTGAGGAAAGTCTCGGCTTCTTCTGACGACAGCGACATTTTGCTTCCAATAATTGAATTCAAGTAGCGGTTTCAAAACTAGCAAATATTGGAGAAAGTGCAAAATTTCATTCCCCCGCCCCAATGAAAATTCTATATCAGCACAGGTAGCAATAGCGATCATTCAATTGACAAGAACGGGGCTCATTTGTACCTGTTTTTGAAACACGTTCGTCGAGTTTACAATAGTTTACGTGTACAATGTGTTTGAACTTGACAAAATATACAAAAGTTGTGCACAGTGTGCATGATAATAGTTTTTGGTATCTTTGCTTTCATGTTTTCTGTTCCACTTTTAATCAAGAGTAATCGCATCACTACTTACAATGTATGTATCATGCAGATCATAAAAAATTATCGGGCAGGAGCACACAAGGTCGCCGTCATCCTTTTAATGTGTTGGCTCTGAGATCAAATCCCTAAACTTTGTTGGTTTTGACTATCCAGAGGCATGCTATGAGATTTAGATTAGAGATTCTCCAAAGTCCAAAAACTTGAAGTTTTGCGGTACATTTGGAACATTCTCGACATTTGGAATGTCACAAAATCTAACTACAGATGCACATTACATTTTATCCGGTTTGGCTTTAAATTGGTTTTATTAATCTACATCTCCGGCGGCAGGCGGTAGATTAAAACTGCCACTCTTAAAGTCATGCACCGTGACCTACCCTGAAAGAGGCTGGGTTACAAATGTACCTAACTACGATTTTGAATTTTTAATATTTTTTACTAATTTACATACTAAAAACTAAAAGGTCCAGTAACAGTTTGTCAGTCTTACATAACATTTTGTTCATAATGACGTCAATTCGGAAGCATTTCTTTGCTAAAATGGTTTAAGAGACTTGACATCATGACATTGTTACTATTATGCAAGCCACCTACCTACCGCTCCTATGTAGGCCCATTGCTTCCCGCGGCAGAATTACCTAAGACTTGTATTATAAACGGGTTATCTTGATGTTGGTCATGCTCTTTTGGCATGCCATCGTCGGATTTAAATAAGCTTGTCACTGACTGCAAAGTCGTGGCTCGTCCACCTGTATAACAATTTTGCTTGCAAGATGATTTCTGAGCTTATATATAACAGAGACGACGTCTTTCAAGTCAGGATTCATAGAAGGGATCTTTGGTATCGACAGAAAAAATTGTCAGGCCTGGAATGTGAAAACCCGGAAACTTGACAAGATTGTTTTTACATTAAGTGAACCAATTCTCTATTAAATACTTTTTACCTGTTGCATACAAAACTTTATATTGTGCAGCAGGCCTTTGACAAATACGTTCGGTGCTTGTGATAAAGTTAAATAAGGAAAAGATCTTTCGAAGGCTAACACCTCCTCACTTCTTCATAATAGTCAAGTTCATGTTCATAAATTTACATAGTCACGAGTCTCAAACTCAATCCCACTCGACAATATTTTTTGCAAACATGATATCTAAACAATAAAAGTGAATCCATTGCAACTGGAAGCAAAGGAAGGCACCTCAAAAAAGCTATCACAAGAATTAACACAAGAATCCAATCTCCGTTAAGTTTGCCAAAGTTATTAGAGAAGCTTTATTCTGTGCCCTATCCACCTACATTCGAGTATACGCAATTGGCACTTTGCAAAACCTGAACAGCGGTCATCTCTAAGGTCTTGCCATTAACAAGGAGTACCGTACGCTTGCGTGTAAAGATTTATTGTTGAAGGAATAACAGTGTGATACGATTAGCGCAATTTTCCTTTGCTTTGTCTGCAAAATTCTCTGCATTGGAATGTGAACATGAACTTCAGAATTTTATTTGCCGTGCATCGTACCCATCATCGTCCTGCGTAAGCCAAAAACGAATGCATGTACGTACATTTAGTGCGTTAACTTTGCTCATTTTTGCGGAAGTGATTATTACCCATTTGCCTACAGCAGTCTTCATCGCGGCGAATAATGCGGAACGCTTTTTTTGTAACCCAAAAACAACATCGTTTTCAGAGAACAAAAAACATGTATGATTAAATTGAATGGAACGGTATTGTTTGAACGTTCTCGCTGCCTCATTCTTCAGAGACTCTTGAGTCTAAGCAGGAACTAAAAGGATGAATCAAACTTTTTATTCTAAATATTAACAAAGAAGACTAAGTGCCATTTTCAAGCAAAACAATCAATTAAGTAATTTTTGGAAAAAAAGGAAACGGTTTTCTTCATTGAACAAGTCAGAGAGTGACTTTCATTACAGGGCTGATTGGCAGTAGGTCAGGACTTAAAGTGTAATCACGTAAACTTCCCAAAACAGCCGTAGTCCTACAATTCAAGGAAATTTCGGCTTTTGACTTGTGGTATTTACTAGTTTGCAAAATAAATTAGTCTATTTTGTGTCGGTTTCGTTGAGAAAATGTCGTCCGCAACAAATCCAGACTTGCGGGACAAATTGACACCGTGTGACAATAGATCTCCATCTTCTAGTACCATTCAGCATTTACCACCAGTCAAAAATGGTGAAAATGAGAAGCAGTCAAAAAGTTTTGGGAAAGCAGTCGTGGATTCATTGAAGTCAACAGTTCAGGAAATTTTAATAATACTTTTAGGTATGAATATGTGTTCCAGGAATTTCCTTTAAATTTTGTAAATAAACAATATCATCGATTACGTCAGCAGATTCGGAGAACAAGATTGATTATAACGCTAATATGAGCACGATTGAATTTTTTTACAGAGCTTCTAGCGCTAATAGTACTTCCAGCCCTGTTTCTCCTGACGTCTCCGAAATGCTTGACACGTTACCTCTGTGTCCAGTAGGACTTCAGTTTTGACAGGATCAGTGCATTTCTTCGTGACAGAGTATTTGCCGATTCTGAACTTTAAAAGAAAAGAAGAAATGGGAACTCGCGTATACATATATCGATTTCAAGGACATTGTAAAAACCACGGGATGGGTTACTCTGTTCAATCACTGTGAAAATGATTGCTAGCTGGGAAAGGGGTAAGAGAGCAATAATCCACGCACGGAAATCCCCCTTCATTTTTTTCAAAAGAAACACTTGCTAATTGCGAACACTTTTCTGTTTTTATAGTATAAATGGCGTCGCCAGAGCGTGAAGAAATACCCGGTTTTATGGCTATTTTGTAGCCATTATTTCAGCAAGTTTATAGAGGTCTGTTACCACCTTTGGAAGATAAATTGGAGAAAAAACTGGAATGATCTTNTGGAGAAAAAACTGGAATGATCTTTTTGGTCTGGGTGAACCTGTTAAATTTGTGGGCGTATCAATTAGATGATTCACCAAGCAGTGAGAAATTGTTATTATAAAGCGGTCTTTAAATAAAAAGATTTGATGCGCAAAAAATATTTTGCAATGGAAGGACCGAAAAGTCTTTTCTGGACTTTCCGCAGTTCTACAAAAGTCTAAATGTAATTTCAATTTTTTAGAAGTTTTGAACAGTAGAATGCCTATTTGAAACAATAAATATGTGATGCTTAT
Organism: Seira sanloemensis; assembly: GCA_027743915.1. NCBI lineage: Eukaryota > Metazoa > Arthropoda > Collembola > Entomobryomorpha > Entomobryidae > Seira > Seira sanloemensis. Next base: position 13,035 of record JAHZMY010000155.1, read on the forward strand.
ATCAACCAAGAAAGTTTCTGACGCGTGTGTTATTATTACTGTCGTAATCTTTTGGCTTTCTTCAAACCGCAAATAATTGCTGCCCTTGACGAATAAATAAATCCTGTTGTGCATTTTCAACATAATGTGGGTTCAAGTGGAAACTTTTAATTGTGCGTAAAATGTTGCATGTAAAGTTAGGCTGGGGCATATAGCAGCTACAAAATGTACCCGAAAATAAAACCAAACCAGAACTTTCGGGAGCACAATAAATCTTTCTGCGTAATTGCTGTTACTATTATGTCAAATGTACTTCCCCTTTTCCACGGATCTTTCCAGAAAACCATTGACTGCCTCAACATTTTTGAAAGTTTCGCTTGAGAAAATTGCTTTCTCTACGCTCCAAACCTTTTATTTTTGCTGAATATTTTCTCAGCAATTGAAAGTAGTTTTTGTGTAATTAATGGGGCAGGTTAATATCACAAGACTTTACCATAAAGAATCCCACAGCTAAAATTATTCTGATCCTGTTTTTTAACATTTATTAAATTAATGTAATTTGACCTACTTCAACTTTTAATTTTAAAATTTTACCATTGACAGAAAACATTAAAATATCGCAGTTTAAGGATCAAATAAGATTGAGTCATTAAGGTCGTCATCAGGTTTGTAGAATTTTACAGTTTGCTTATCGAAGATATACTTAAAAATCATATTTTAAAAACAGAATAGGGTAGAGATGTCACTCAAAATTTCTTTAGGAATTTGCAACCTTTGATTGAAACTTGGTATTGGAACATATTTTTACCGATATGACATACAAAATTGATGTCAGGAGCAGCGTGTGTTTCATTTCTAGTTTTGATATTAATCTTCATAGAAATGCGCAGTTTACACGAAGGCATCCTTTATTTGAGGAAATTTGCCACACGAAACGTGAGTAGGAGACGTGAGACTCTCACGGTTAGAAATGAAAAGTTCTTGAAACACCGACAAACATCAATTTGGTTACATATCCACCCAAACGCTGATCACGTAACTCCCCCAACTTAAAAGCCATGGCCTGTGATGCCACAAATATCATAAATGCACACATTTCTCTATTTTATTAGCCAATTTTAAAAATAGCCTTTGATTTATATTTTGAATAATGTAGTCTTATTTATATTGTCTGCTTATTTTACTGCTTGTTACTTTTAGTTTCTTTTCGAGGTCTAATAAAATCAGTTAATTTTAGATTCAACATATCAGTTCTATGTTTAAAATAGTTATGCAAAGCAAACCGAGCATTAAATGCGATTAAAGCATTTTCCCATCCCATGATACCGATCGCCTTTGTTTACTTATTAATACACTTTAGAAACTCTTCCTTCTCTAACATTCTCGACTCGAGAATGATTGGCTGGAGAGCGCATCGAAATATTACCATTTCTGTACATCAATTTATGAAATTCGAATGTTTTCAGAAGCTTGAGAACATAAGCAAAATACTTATGGTAGCAACGCTCATATGTATGTGAATATGATCTAAACGTTCTAGTTCTAAAGCACACAGGTCATCATGCAATGTCTTATGCAATTTAGTTTCACAGTGAGAAGAATCCTCCATCCACCTTTACATCGCATGGTTCAAGTCTCAACTTACAATCTTCGTTTTATGGACTTTTAGAAGACATTTTCAACTTTTCTGCATGCAATCTTGAAAAGATATGATTTTGAGTGGCGCACATCAACTCAATTACGGCTTTTATAATGGGGAAATATTGTGTGCAAGGAAGGTGTAGTTTGTCAAGGAACAATAATCTTCAGACTACGTTAGAGATTAAGAAAATTACTGCTCTGGATGCTGATCATCGCCAACCACAGCTTTTAAAGTTCACTGCTGGAAGCTGCATCGCAGCATTTCACTTCTACAGGTACGCAGCGCAGGTGCTCTCGAAAAGTCCAGAGTTCCTGTTGTCATAAAGAATTTTCTCAAATCATTGCCAACTCATATTCATTGACATAAGCTCATTTTGTTGCAGAATATAGAAAGTATTTTTAATTTTGAAAAAGTGTTTTTTGGCAGTTATTATGTTTTAAAACTTTTTTATGCAAACGATATGCGATAATTTTAAGATTTTGCTGGCAAACAGTGAACAATTTCTTGGCTGTTACCCGAAGTTGAAGTTAAGATTTTGTGCTCAAGTTATTTATTAGTATTTGTGAGCGTTTTACGTGTGCATGCATTCGCACTAATAATATAAATCGTTTCAACGTATTTTTACACCTAAAATTGACTGCATTTGCAAGTGCATTTTCAAGAGAAATTTTTACATACATATGTGAAGTAGAAGTAAAAAGGACATTTTTAATCAAGTTTTAAAAATACGTGTTTGGGACAACAAGAATAAATACGGAATCTTACGACATTGAAATTGGGATTTACAAAATGGAGGCAAATTTTACAGTTTCCGAAAATCCGGAGTATTTGGAAATCTACGACTTTGAGAAATATGACCATGAAGGGATGCGCAATTGGCTTAAGCACAATTGGAGTTTCATAGTGTACGCTTCGCTCCTCTACATTAGTCTGATAAACTACGGCAAAAAATGGATGGCAGACCGAAAACCGTACAAGTTGCGAGGTCCACTCATCCTGTGGAACTCTGCCTTGACTCTCCTGTCATTCGCGGTTTTCATGCGCATGGTACCGGAACTAATTGTGGAGGTGTCGAAGGAAGGTTTTCTCAGTTCTCTGTGCCATTTGTAAGTTTGTTTGCGTCACAAACTTTGTAGCACTCCCCTTAATTCATACGCCTCAGCTGCAAGATGATCCATTCAAAGTGATATTAATTTGTTTTTTGAAATTGTAGCGAAAATCATAATGTTGCCACAAGTTTTTGGGGCGTTCTCTTCTGCTTCAGTAAAATCCTCGACTTTGGTGATACCATTTTCCTCGTTCTGGCCAAGAAACGAGTCATATTCTTACACTGGTAAGTAAAACTTTACATATTGTATG
>JAHZMY010000156.1:0-22222 GCA_027743915.1 Seira sanloemensis
AAGATTCTTATGAAACGTATTATGACATATGTATGTACGTAGGTAGTTTATGTTGACTTTGTAGCATTCTGCCAGTGCTGGTGTTGTTGATGGGCATAAAATTCGAGTTCAATAAAAAAAATGTGAAAACCTTTAAACAAACTACATATGTATATGACTCTTTTTTTTCTTTTCCTTGCTTGTTGCTTCATTATTGCAATACGACCAGCAGCGAGCTTTCCAGTCTGCTTCATTTACTAATGGTATCTGTCAATTGTCAAATAACCGTGCAATAACATTTCTCCGTGCAGAGTTCCAACTTTCCCTTCTTCATTTTATTTGAGAGAGGAGAGCTGGAGCTTCCCTAAAAGGATTTTTGCATCTTGCTCCTTCCTGTCATAATCATGAATTATAAATGAAATTATCCATGCAGCTGTATGAGCTCGACTGAGGAAGATTCATTTTTTATTCCAGTTTTGAATCATGATCGCAGTATGAGCTAAGGAACGTGGGGGAACCGAAAGGGCATGAGTCTGTTAATAAATGTAACGAAGCCGAGGAAAAAGTCGGGAAGATAAAATAGCACCAGCGGGCGGCCCTTTCCAAAGCTCTGTTACTGATATGAAAATTGCGGTTTCGGGAAGGCATGTACGTGGTGGGGATGGATAATGCCAACCAAAATATGTTGTTGGTATATGAGCCAGCTTGCCGGGGTGGTGGTGGTAGACTGTGAAAAAAATATTACAAAAACTTGCTAACTTGGTATTCACGATGTACATTTTACACGTTGTGCAAGAATATATGGAGAAGGATGATTGCAATATAGCTACAAGGACGGGGAACTTACCAAGACTACATTTATAATAGATTAAGGTACAATTTCTTTCCTTAGGGTATGTAATATGTTGAAAAAAATCTATACTTTCACTTTTTTTAGTTTGACGATGAAACTAAAAATAGTTTTTATGGCATGATAGTATGAATGAAAATTTTCATGCAAGATTTACATAGTGTGGCAGGGTTTCTGCTGTGTCTTTAAAAAGCATTAAAAAGATTTTTTGTCCACAAAATAGTCAAGAAAAAGTTTTTCCTTGACGGCATTATCTTTGGAAGTTTATACTTTTACGACGAAACTTGGTGGTCTCTCAGGCGGGAGTCAGATACAAAGCGAGACGTTATTCAGATTTTTCGTTTCCTTTGTTCAAATTTAAATTAAATTAAACATAAGTGCAAGATCTATGTCTTGCATAGTGTGAGTTTTCGTTATACAAACGCACACTCAAGAAACACTCTTCGGCTTTCGTAAACTAAGATTTCAAAGTGTGTAGGAGAATTAATTTATTTTTAAAAAGTTATTTAACAATGATATAGAAAATCAAAGATAAGATATGGGAAATAATAGTCTAAACAAACTTTGCGATAAGAACAATTTCAAAGTGTGTAGGAGAATTAATTTATTTTTAAAAAGTTATTTAACAATGATATAGAAAATCAAAGATAAGATATGGGAAATAATAGTCTAAACAAATTTTGCGATAAGAACAAAAATCCCCGTTGCGTTGGTTGGTATGTGAACATTACTCTTGGAGTAATTAATGATAAATGTTGGTAAAATTTCCTATTCTCCTATTAACTTACAATATTTGACATTCGACCACACCAATTCTTTCGGAATGGTTTACGGTGACTCCTTGAACAAAATGACTTTATCCCATTAAAAGTCTCATTCTTCACTCTATCCCATGGAAATAAAGAAACAGATTCGGATTTTTCTTGTCAAACATTCGCTTCATTGGTTTCGTTGGCTCCCCCAATTTTCCTCTTCATTTGGGATTGTAAAGCGCTGGAAGAAGATAATCCAAGTGAATACATATTGGAATTGTCGCATTTATCTCGTAACAAATATATATCCACGACACCTTTTTCATGTTAGATTACATAACTCACTAAATGTGCGACATACTTGGATGGACTTTTGCAAGTCTACAATTCTTTAGAATCTTGAAAAAAATCTGAGTTGCATTGGTAACTACTTCAAGTATTGAGGAAAGTATGAATTAATAAAAAAGGTCTCACAAAATTATTCATTTGCTTTTGAGCGTGTGTTCCATTGCCTAGGCAGTCTGAAAGGGCAAACGCATTTAAATTTAGAAACAAAGCTTTGGAAGAAAATTATTATGTACAAGAGTAATGAGGAGTAGGAACGGGTACAAATAAACGCTATTTCCATTCATTATAAATTTTTAAGCAAACGTTTTGAGAAGGGAGAGAGATGAGTGTGCTTGTGCTCATACTTGAGTCAAGTATGCTTCGTTGCTTTCCATCCCAACCGACTCGCTCTCTCTCTCTTTCTCTCTCTCTTCAAAATAAATTTCCACGAGTTTTCTCTCACATGAGGAGCAGCTATTGAAAAGGGAAAGCTAAATAGAAAAGCTTTCTTGATCACATGCCAGTGATTGACTATGTTGTTGTAGAAAGACAGGCTTGACGCTTTGATGATTCCCTAAGGACTACTTCCCTGTCGTAATTTGTTCCTTTAATCATGTTAATTTGAAAAGGGAAATGAAACGAACCAAAAAGTTTTTCTTGCCTTACAGTTTGACTTTTTAGTTGACATAAAAGATTCGAGCTTTTATATCAAATCATTTTAACATTTTGAATAATTTATTGCTCATTCTTTGCTAATGTTATTTGAAAAGTTAAATTGAATACATTTTAAAAGAGTTTTTTGCAAGCTCAGGCACAAATAAAAGCATACATAACTAGGATTTGTAAAATAAATTCTTAAATCAATTTGTAAAAGTAAGATAAATTTTACAATTGATTTGGATCGTTGAATCGTTTGTGATTTCAAACTTTTATATGCCAGTGAACAAATTACAAGTTTACATTGTTATAAAAGTCACAACAAAGCAGTGTCTCTTTTCGTCGACGTAGATTTGTCTGCTCTGGACAACATTGTAGTAAAACGAAATTTATGAATATGAATGATCACGTTCCATTCCGTCCTTCTAAATGGCGTTTTGTCTCAAGGGAGTATAATTTTTGGCAATACAATTTAGAATTATGCTCCAAGCGTAAAAGATTGCTGGAAAAAATTGCCCTTCTCTCTGCAAGTCACGCTTCCATGAATGTATGTATGTTTGCGTCTCTATACTCTACGAATTGGTCGACATAAAGTTACGAAAAACGGAGAGGAGATATGCGAACGAAATGAAATTTTAAAAATAGACAAAAGAAGATTATTACTCAGTCAAGATTACTCTGCTTAATTAAGATTCGGAGGAGTACATATAAACACTCATAAAAGTAAGAAGGTAAAGTTTATTTTGTAGACCTGGAAGCGTGCAAGCTTTTTATTATTCCCGAGTGGTTTGTCCCTTATACCATGCTTGCCGTTGGCAAGGAAAGAAGCAGGGCGTTTGGAAATGAGATCTGAGCTCTGTTAATGATAAAGATAACTCGTGTTTGAAAGCAGTTATCATGACAGAGGCTTTAAAAAACGATACCTACTTCTTATTTTTGCGAGATAAAATTAATTTTATTCTGATTGGAGAACTTTTGGAAAGTGGCTTTGAATTTGGGTTGTTCAAATCATGTGAATTAATTTTTTTTAAATGTAGGAAGGTTTATTTTTTGACAAATGTGTTGTAATTTTGGAGCGTTATAAAACCCAGATCTTTATTTGATTTGGAATGTACAATGAATACAATTTACAATTAGAACCAAAGGCTGGATCATTATCAAAATTCACTTTAATAAATATTTACCATTGAAAATGTGCAATATAACAAAAAGTTTAACAATTTCATATCATAACCAATGATTTGCTTGGGTTTGGTAATACTGAGGATTTGAACATTCATTAAAATTTGGAAGCCAGATTAGCAATCACAGTCTGACGAGCAAGTAAGAGGTTTCATAGTAGTTTGTATTGTCATCTCGATGATAATAAATTACGGCGGGTTGAATGTGCTGTTGAATTTAGTACCAATTACTTATTCTTTGATATCAAGGACGATTGTACAGAATACGGAAGGCGATACACATCAGCTAATAAATGCTTTTTTGTAAGTGTTTGCTATTGTTAGTTGGCACCGTTGGATCAATCAACCGTAGAACCCATAGCCATAGCCATATCCGGGGTAACCTGATACAAAAGTATATATTAGATTATTTCTCGGCGAACCTTTTAATTAAACCAACTAAAAAATCTTGAAACGTACCACCGTAAAACCCGCGGTAGCCGCCATAGTACCCTGGATATCCGTACCCTCCATAAAGACCGTATCTACAAATATAGCAAACATTTTAATGAATGTATAATCTTGCATTACCCCGAGGAACAAAACCTAATGATATATACCCTCCATATCCGCCGTAGTACCCAGGGAACCCGAAGCCACCGCCGTAGAAAGAGCTGGCAGTCTGAAGATCACCTTCTTTCTTCTCAGCGGCAAAGGCGCACGCCAAAACAGCGAAGAGAACAAGGAGAGCCTAGACGAAAGAACAATGATTTCAATGAAATGTTTTTTCTTCAACTTTTCAACTTTGTAAACAGCTTCAAACTTTTTTTTCCAAAATTTTAACTAAGCACTTACAGTAAATCTTGCCATTTTGATTATGAGGTCGGATAACTCCGTATCAAGTCACTGGAGAGTGGTAAAAAAGAAAGAGAATAACTCTTATCGCAAAAGAAACAAACTCACTTCTGACGTGAACGTGGGGCCCAAAGCCGCCCTTTATATACCAACAATGACCGTCAGAACGTTTATTCTAGGGGCGTACTACAACAAACGAAATTCCCAGCATTTAAAAACTAAATGTTGAGCGTGTATAGTTCAACCTGTGCGAAACAAAAGAAGAGCACGGCATCCTTTTTTTCTTGTGAGGAAAGCGTGTGCGTATGCTTTTTAAGCCCAAGATTTGACCACATAAAGAATTTCAGCAATTAAAGTTTAATGGCAACTTGGTACCTGCCGTGTATCAAACCCTTGTGCGTAAATATACAAAACGGGACGTGCCTTCTTGATGCTTCTTGATGAATGATACCAGTAACAGCATTACTTCATCACTGGCATGAGATTCATAAAAATGTGTAAAAATATCACATGCGTAATATTTAATGCTAATCCTTTGGGGCACAGGAGAGAAAAAGTTCTCTCCAAAAATGATATTATAATTAGACATTACGAATCTTAAAGAAATCCTTTGTAAAATAAGTATCTCAGTTATAGGCAAAAGATTAGCTGCTTTGGATAACCTCTCCTAAAGTTGGAGGTTGCGATATCGCTGCATCTCAATGTGAGTATAATTCGACATTTTACTCTTGAACTACGTTTACTCTCGAGTATTCTCATTCATGATATATTATATTCATCCCAAATTTACACAATTGTAAATCAGCTTCATATTCCTTCTTCTTATAGCTGTTTCCCATTTCAATTCTTGTAAAATATCTAGACATATGGCAGTTATGCAAACGTGCTAAAAAACTATGAAATCTAGTGTCGCCGACGGCATTCATGTAAATTGCATAATAAAGCTCAGGTTTAGGAAATGTCGTTTACTTCAAAAAAATACTCGAAACCTTCACAAAAAATCACTCTGTGCTCGGTGCTTATCGTTGAGATAGTTATTGTCACTGATCATGTTCATGGTTTCAGCGATTCACCACAGTGTGAATTTAATCAACAAAACTGTGACTGTAAAATGAGATAAGCTGTAATTATGAGGTGAAGGAGCAGAAAAATTAAGCGTTGACAGAAAAGTATTACGGATTACTAGAAAAAATACGATGGGAAGACAAAGCATTTGTAGCACGAGTAAAAAAAGCGGCATTGGTTTCCTGGTCCCAAAGCCAAAGTAATCAACTTAAAAGAGGAAATCAAATGCAGTGCAGCCTAACAGCAATAATAATAACTTTAGAGTTTCCCTGAAACAAAGTTCTCAATAATTAATCATATTTGTTGGAGTGGTCTTGAAACTTGCCATGAAACAGTGGGCAGTGTGTAATTGTAAAATAGCATTGAGAAGCAGTTTGCATTTATTTAGCACATAATTTTTTATCGTGTAAATTACTGTATTTATCATTTGAAATTTCTTTGATCACTGCAATTACATTCTGCATCTGCGTCAGGGTCAAAGCTGTTGTGCACAAAGGCTCATCATCCCTGTATTAAGTCACAACTGCATAATTAATTGGTAGTTAGCAACATGAAGGTTGGCGTGCTGAAATAATTAATGCAATATTTTAAAATTATAATGCCCTTTGCTTTAATAACGCGCAGTACATGTATTTGCGTAAAAATAGTTTCATTAAAATTTAAAGATATTGACGTAATAATGACAGTGACGAAACCATTTACGCGTGCGGGTGTTTGCTGTTACAAAACTGCGCGATTGATCATGATACTTCCATTCTATGTATTTGCACATTTTATAAATATCTTCACGTACGAACATTGCCTTTTTGCATGCAAAATTTTGTCCACAGAATGATGAATTTGAGGCAAAATTCGATGCTGGTTTTTCTAGGGAGACAATCACCCGGTTTGTATTTCTTTTGTTTCGTTTTGAAACTGATTTCATATTATGGGTACAATTTTGTTGCAAATTATAAAAATTCTCCTAAAAGAAAAGGAATCTTTGTTATGGTGCATGAGCATCACTATAAATCTTCGTATACACAGAAATGACATACCACATTCATACCTTCATTGTTAAAAATGTATTTGTATTTGTATTGCATCACAAATTACACTTCCGGTCACCATTGTCTTGTCATCTGAACTTCAATTATGCAATGGGACAATCCCAGCAGATAGGTTACGTACTCGTGTTTCTCTAAAAATTGGCTATTAAATCTCTGAATTTGATGCAGATGAATAAGGCATTGTTTTCCCAAAGTGACAGTTCCTTTCATACTAGTATTTACTTTGCAAATATCGCTGGCGCACTTGAGTGAATGGATGAAAGAAAAACAAGTCTAAGCTATCGCTCATTAATTTTCTACCATATTAGAAATATTCAAGATAGCACAAACTTTTCACCACAGCATTTCATGAGATTTTGCGTTTGCATTCTAAATATCCTCACGGGAAGTGTGTTTGGATGAATTATACTTTCCTATTTTTTTATAAAAAAAGGTGAATGTCAACTTTTAAAATCTTTTTCTGTTCCTCTCAATTTTAAAAGTTTGCTTCTTCCAACAGCATCCTGTATAATACATAGTCGAATGACTTTTAATTTTGACCTTTCTAATTTGAAGAAAAGTTGAAAGGCTATTAAATTGTTTGAACAAAATATATACAATATCACGTGAATTGGAGCTAGGTCACTGCTACAAGGCAAAAGACTACAAAATTGATCCGAGCAACCAGTCAAATTGAAATGTTACGGTAATCATAATGAATGACCTCCAAACTGCCATAGCTTTTGCTGTAGTCCATGACTCTCAATCCTTAATCATTTACAGAGAAATTTTCCCATCTTCAAATGCACGCCTTTATGATTATAATGAACGCGCCAAAGTACATTTTAATTTATGCAGTAATCAGCAAAGTATTAGCCATATAGGTATAAGGAGCATAAACAGCAAAAGTTTAATAAATTTTTACAATTCATAATCTTATCATTATATCACGCGATTCCGAGACGTCACTTTTAGTTTCTTTTTAGGCTTCATTGACTCTTCTACCTTCGTGGTAATGACTACTTTGACTAGTGATGCGCATAAATATTTACCAGTCTGCTTCACTGATACTAAGACCAAATGGCAAGAGAGTGTATGCGCAAATACGTACATATGCACGCGTGAGAAAGGTGAGAATCCTTTACTTTTTCCCACGTTTCGTGATTCTTCAACGGGAATGAATGGGGACCTTGGATGAGGCTGAGACTTCTCCCTGAAAGCTTACTGCACTTCCACAAAGACTTGATCATTCTGGACAAGTACTGCACTGCACTGTCGTCCTTATCAACTACCTGTTTTACGTCATAATTGATAATCACTTGTTTGTACAGGAAGGATGAGCTTTTAAGATAAAATATATGAATGAAGAAGTCAGACTACCTGGTTGTAGCCTTAATATGAACTTAATTTTTATGGGTGCATTGAAATTAAAGAAAATGACGTAAGAAGGCAATCTATTCTTGCATTCATGAAATGTTCTAGACTTATACTGCCAAACTTGATAATATCACAACCTGTGACAATTTATTTGCTAATTCATTCAGATCTGAGGTATTCTCCAAGCCAGATTTATAGACTTTCTTGCGAAATGACAGGAGAATTTAGAAAGATCTCCACTATGGCTTACAAACCTCAAACAAGATTACATCACGTTTCATAACAATTTCGATCCAATTCTCGAGTTCAAAAGCGTACTCATATTTGAAGCAAATAGGCCAAAATTGAACCGAGACCTTGACATCAACGATTGTAAATAGTTATAATTTGCTCTATTAGATACTTGTGGCTTCCTTGTATTACAAACTTGATAATATCACAACCTGTGACAATTTATTTGCTAATTCATTCAGATCTGAGGTATTCTCCAAGCCAGATTTATAGACTTTCTTGCGAAATGAAAGAAGCATTTAGAAAGATCTCCACTATGGCTATCAAACCTCAAACAAGATTACATCATGTTTCATAACAATTTCGATCCAATTCCAATCGAAATTCTCAAAAGCGTACTCGTATTTGAAGCAAATAGGCCAAAATTGAACCGAGACCTTGACATCAACGATTGTAAATAGTTATAATTTGCTCTATTAGATACTTGTGGCTTCCTTGTATTTACAAAAAAAAATAGTTTGCATCCATTATATTCACCAAAGAACATTGTTTTTTTGCTGTACAATTTTCGTGTACTTCCGTGGTTTTCAAGTAGACCAAAAGCCGACACAAATCAGTTATCTAACAATTTATAAGTAAATGGTCTAGAAATCATCCGAGTATCTACGTATTCTAAAATCTAAAACGCAGTAGCCAAAAAAAGCTAGTTATTTTTATTTCACATGCTAGTAGCAAAAAAATGCAATTTGCAAACGACTAGCATGACAGGCTTAAATTAGATCGGAACCCATGAACTTGCTAAGATCTATTTTCAGCAGCCATTAAATAGATCTGAATTAAAAGGTTCAGGCACGTGATAACGGATATTGTTTTAGCATTGCATTGATTTCTACTAACGACCGCCAACTTGGACTTGATTGCGTAACTCTCGTGTTTAAAAAAGTCCAATTAGCAGTATATCTTTAGGCAGTATATTCTCATTTTAATTTCTTGCCACATGCCTTATTTCAATTTTTTCTCCATGAAATTCTCGCACTGTAGTTCAAGAAGAGTTTTAAAATACCTGCATGCATATATATAAGCAACGTGCATGACTGCTTTATGTCATGCGTGACAAAATGCAAATGTTCCTTGTATTGTGACAACTAACCTTATTAAAAGTTTTATGGTTCGCATAAAACGTGGCTGAAACAGGCGTTTGAATGCCATGACTTTCAGTTTCATTTGTTGTGTGAGCATATTTTGCGTACAATTTTCAAAGACTCGGTATACGCAACACGCATGTGGAATGGGCAGAAAACATGAACCTTTTTAGTGATCTTGATTTTGACACGATTAAAGTCCTGCATAGTGTCAAAGTGTAGGTATGACATAAGCACGACCTACTCATGTACATATATACCCTTAAAACTATCTTAATGAGGATCAAGGGTGTGCGTGATGTTTACCTTTATCAAGAAAAATATTTATGCCGTTAGCACTATTATCATTTCAATCCTGGGCTAATTTAACTCGGCATGTTATGGTAAACACTGGGTTTAATGTGGGCTGTGACCCGAGCCTTTGTTTTGATAATGGTTAGATCATTTGCAGAATTGATATTAAACTAGCTTAACCTAAATGTAAGCTGCGTACCAACTCCTGTATTACGCATTCATATAAATACTTGATACATTTTGTACATACAATATAAGCTATGTTTTTAGATCATTAAAATACAAATCATGTTTACAAAGATGGAATTAGAGTTACCAACATTCTTTCAGTGCAAAACCGAAGCTGTTTCGAAATGTCAGGGTCAGCCCTAGTAATGCAGTAGAAGTCCAAATTAGATTCCAAAAATAAGTCGGGCTCATATTACTGCCCTTGAAAGCATGTTATGAATACTTGCAATTTCAATTTCACTCGCTAATTGGATCTTTTGTTTTCAACTAATTAGAGGTTGTATCACTTTTCTTGCAACATCTGGGTAGTACCTACTGACAGAGAGATTATCGGAGTATTTCAAGGTTACCGGCTAGGCTCGATCTGAGTCACATCTTACATTAATTAGCAGCAACAAGAGGCACAAATACCTTATTTCAACAATATGCTATTTGATCTAGAAAAGCGGAGAAGATAGGTTACCTAAGCAGAAAATTGGGATGTAAAATGTCAAGGGATCAGGCAGGCCAGTCAATATAATAGAAAATATGGGTGAACGAATCATCTTCACAAAGGCACAAAATTTGAGATGTGATGAGTAAATTGACCACATTAAATAAAATCGCAAGAAACTCATGCAAAAAGTTTTGATTTGGAGAAAAATAGAAATTCTTTAAATAAATCCAAGGCATTACGATTCATCATTTCTACATATAGTTGTAAAGGATATGCACAATTGAAAGATTTTTTCCCAATGAAATTGCGTTTTGCATGAATGGCAGGGTGTTTCGCCTTTAAGAAACTTGCCAAAGCATTAGTCATTTTTAAGAACAACTATTTCCAATGTCCTTTAAAATATTGGGTCATGTAAATAAATAATAACTCAATCACGTCATGGATTCCATATGTATATGTAGATTTACCTACTCTTATTCCTTGTGCTTAGTATTTAATTCATCTAGGTTAAAACTCTTTTTACAAAAAATGAGAAGAACCTTGTGGCTTTTATATGCAGGCCGGTGAAACGGAATAACAATAATTTACATAATCTTACAAAAGTTCATGACTTTGTAAAAAAATACGACACGTGATGGCATGCTACCGTTGTGATGTTTTCTGTGTATCTAACAGTCTCATGTAATCTAATGAAATTGCAGAAAATGAGAAAATGCATGAGAATGATTAGATAGCCAGACACAACAAACCTATTAAATATATAAACAAAAAACTAAATCCGTTTTGTAATAGGTGAAGATAGCCACTGTCACCGGATGGCTACCGACTTACGTCGATTTAAGATTACGTCATGCTAAAATTACTACGTTGAAATCGCGTTTGCCAAATTGCACATTTTAAAATCTCCGTTTCTTGTTCTTAAGAAAAGTGTAGGGTTTGTTTTCCAAAAAAGTGGATAATTTAATTAAATTACATTTGTATCCGCTCATGGCTCATACGTCAATGAGAAGATTGCAGAGTTGTTACACACACGTGCCTATTCGGAAAGAATGAAAAGATTTTAAACGAAATAGAAATTTAACGATTGATACTCAACCTTTGATACGTTCTGGAAATGCTCATTGCTTCGTGCATGTCAAGTGCTCTTTCGCCCCCTTTCCATTTTTAGAAATTCTACCTGTCCAGCATTCCAAAAAACGGATTTGATGGGGTGCGTACGGCGACGAGGGAAAACAAGTTTTTGGTGAATTGAAAGGCAGAGCATCACAAAAGAAGCGATTCAGAAACTCTTTGCTTCCGTATATATTTGCTCAAGACTCCATTTATGTATATCATGACCAGGGAAAAAGTTGTTTTTTATAAATGCTCTCCATTCATTATTTCCTAAAGTAGAATTTTCATGTGCTCAGGCTGATAGAGCATGAAACGACATCACAGAATACAAGCAAGCACAATAACACTTGACTTGTCCTCATCCCTTTTATTTCCTCTGATCAAAAAGGATATTTTAGAGGAAACTCGCCGTGAACTACGTCGAGGTGCGATTCAGTCAGACTCAGAAGAGCTTGTGTTACTACGGAAGAAAAATTGCTACATCAGATTTACGTAGTTCTGATTGTGTAACAGCATCAAAAGTGTAGAGAAATATTTCACTCAAGTAACCAAACTAAATAAGCATACATGTATATTATACAGAAAGACTTTTAATGTGGCTTATTCTCGGTCGATGTTTAGTTACTTTTAAAATCAAGTTTCAGCCTTTTAAAATGGCTTCTGATTTTGTCATAAAGAATTGCTGGAGGAGAAATTAAAGTATGACAGGCATGCACACGAGTTGTATTTGTATTTATACGTCTTTGACTGCTCCATTGTGGGAGATTGGTGATAGCAGAAAAATGCAGAGCACATCGTTCCGTACCAGTCATACCATCCCTCTCGTTTCTTTTCATAATCAACGCACACAAACCCATGGGGAAATTTTTCAAGAGTTTTTATGCCAGGCACGTCGCCTCAATAGCAGCTCGTTACTACTTTACCAACAAAGGAAATTTTGCATTTCTTCTCCCTCGTTTACCGATTCCAAACGGTTTGATTCTCCCCAATTTATTGCAAGAGAAAAGTCAAATACTTTTGGAAACATGATAAAATAAACGTTGAATTCAAATTCAATGATGGTAAAACCAACGCAATACATACTGCAAGTATACTTTGGTTGAGCCAGGCTTACACCTTGCATTAGCATTTTAAAAATATTTAAAACATAATAGGCATATTTTTGAATGATTCATTCTGATATTTAACTTTTCAATTAATTGCAATAATAACTTTTATTACAGGCTGGAAAGGTACCGTGACAGATCTTCCCGGTCGGATTTTGAACCGGGCGTCTTCACTTGTAACTGCCGGTCGGGGACCGTCCTTGGAAGGCGAGGACAGGGTAAATCCAAGTCGTTCTTTAAACTTAAAAAAACCTTTTTAAAAAAATATTCTACCTAAAAGAATATAGAATTAGGTAAGTATTAATATCGCCTGTGCGAGACTGATACACATTGAGAAAGAAGCATTTTTATCAGAATTTTTTCTTGGAAAATCAAGATAGATTACTGACGCATATCACATTTGCTCCGAAAGCTCCTTGCGAAAAAGATAATACCCTGTCATACCTCATTCTTCCAGCATCCGAAGCAATAGATTTGTTTAGGCTCATTACACGAAACGCAGATACACATGTAATAAAAGCCAAGGTAATTAGGATTTAGAGACAAAGTCCATTAAGGTTACTCTATTAAAGAGGATGGGGTGGGTGGTTGCGTGAATGTCTCTTTTGCTCTTTGTTCCTCGGGAAATACATTAAAGCAGCACACAGTTTGGTACGAGGGGAGAGGAAAAAGGGAGACCGAACCGAAACCAATCTCTCATTGCACCGCGAACAATCCCGGATACCTTAAGACTTTAATGTAGAATGGAACAAAGTAATAATGGCTTGAAAATAGGAAGCAAAAGTGCAATGTGTTTATGAGAAGAGTAGTTCAGGGAGAAGATAAATCACTTATGGCTGTCCACACATATAACCGAAAAAGCTTGATTTTCTCCCGTCTAGCATTTTTTCCCTTGGATTCATCCCTTTTTTCATCTTCACCACCACCACCATCAGACACCGCACAAAAGCACCAGAACCCTTACAACTTCATCTAATAAAGTGAAACGAAGCTTGTTAAGCTTAACAGACTATTATATCCACTAAGCTACATATGTATATCTCAGCCTGCTAAGACCTCTCTAATCTTTTCCAGGATGCTAAATTTTCTTTGCATTCACAGCTCCAACATCGTTTCCATCGACCCTAGATATCAAAGTGATCTTACTGCACTCAAATTTTTTGTGGCAGCTTTTAACAATGCCACTTCCTACTTTATTGAGCGTAGTAAATAAAAAGGAAGCAATAAGAGTACATGTCTGAAAGATTTTCAATTTAGGACCATTTTTCCTTGCTCAAGATTGGTATCATGTGGGCATGCAAACTTGCTTCATTTTCTCATTTAAGAGAAACCATGGAAAGGCTGATCCGGAATCCAGACAGGAAGAGACGTTGGACAATGAGGCGATGAAAAAATTGGAGATTTGTTCCTTCTTGTACAGAATGATCCTTATATCAAATCATTACAGAGTTACGTATGTACCATAAATACGCATCCAGTCGAATTCAGGGCCAAAAGTATAAAAAGGAAAAGTAAAGGGTTTCACATTTACCAACTCCCTACGTCATCGTTCCAAGATATACCGTCAATTATTGACCATGAATTAATGAGGAGTGAGGATAATGCACATCTGCCAAATCTCATTCGATTTTCTTATAAAGAGAAATGCCCTTTTGGTGTAAAGAAAGTGGCAAAGGAAGGGTGTGTTACTTGACTGCATGTAGTACAGAAGACCTACGTGCTGATAAGTATAGATCCTGTAAGGAGTTATAGATTAGCGTATATCCAGTGTAGGAGAGACTGGCAGCGTTCCATTTTCCACTTTTCCCAAATTCTACTTTATGGCTCAGGTGCAAAAGAGTATGGATCGATATCAGTTGAAATGGGTAGGAGTGAGCCATGGAAGTGAGAAGTAAAAGTCTTTTGAGTTTAGCCGAATTCCCGAAGTAGGGATAATGCCTTAAACTAGAAAAAAAGTCCATAGCAGGTTGGGCTATCCTTTTGAGCCTCGTTGAAGAATAATGTGGTAGCTAGCTTGGAGCGCTACTTTTTCCTCACGATGGAACACGACCAAAACGACTGAATGATGTGAAAGGAAGCCGAGCATTTACCGCATTTATTAAATCTTTCCATATTAACAACTTCACACTCGAAAAAATGATAGGCAGCTCTTTGGGGGCGTAAAGGGCACCTTGACTTATCCCTATTCAATGCTGGATGCTTCTGTTCGGAAATGAAAAATTGAGCTGATATCCGACAATTTGAGAGTTTGATTATCATGCTGAACTATAAGTACTACTAAGAATAAATCATACTATTATTATTATTAGATCAATATTAAAGATAATTTTTAGAGGGTTCAATAATGTACATGAATAACTTTGAAAGATAAACTTTTGTATGATTAGCAACCCGATTTGCCAAAGCTTCCAGTACCGGAACTTGAGAAAACGTTGCAACGATATCTTGAAGCTGGTACTTTTGATTTTTATGTTGAAACTTTGTCAATTACAATATTTTAGAAATAAAATGTTAAATCTTAATATACTTCTATTTCCAGTACAGCCAATTTTACCGCCGGACAAATTTGAACATGTGCAAGATCTCGCAAAGAAACTGGCTGAAACCGAAGGTCCTGAACTGCAGCATCATTTGGTGGAAAGGCAAATTAAAATGAAGAGCTGGGTAGGTTACAAGTAAAGGTCTCTTTGTAGCTAGCATTTTGTTTTTGGTGAAACCAGAAAAATATATGCAACACTTTCCTGGTTGTCTCACCTAAAATCTCGATATCCTCTCTACCCATCCTTCTGTAATGGTATATTCATGTTTCTGCCAAAACTAAATTTTTTGAGACCAATCAACAGCTAGTACGTTTCGAGACGCCACTTTTAATTTTTCATCTCTCATATAGAACCATCGCTTTTCAAATGCATTTACCATTTGTTTCAGCTTTAACTGTCCAATAAAATATGTTGAAAGTTGAAATGTTTTGCTGCTTCCTTCTGATTCCTGTGTGTTTTTCCTGTGTGTTTTTGCTCTGTATAGGCATATGAGTGGTGGTTGAACGACATGTACATGAACAATCCGTTATGCTTGCCAATCAACTCAAATCCCGGTGGAGTGTGGCCACCGCAGCAATTTCAAAATTTGGATGATCAGTTACAGTTTGCCTCAAAGCTGACGTCATTCCTTTTGGATTTCAAAGATGTTTTGGACAGGTTAACAGCTAAAAATCGCTTTTCCCCTTCACAATTTTTGCTTGCTTTCACTCGAGAAACAATTTACTAATAATAACGTCGAGTCTGCAACGGAAAACCTGACTAGATTTAAAAGTTTTGAGGATATAGAACTAGGCCGCGTTAATTTCGCAATATGAGGCATCAAAAAGTTTGAGCTAGGCCTTTATAATACCCATTAGGGCAAAAGCTTTTTGTGAGACAACCCCTTTTTCGAACTTCACTTCATCTTCTCAATTATGCTTCATACTACATACGTTTAAATACATACGTTGCCTTGAGAAAGTGCCCTGTGCTTGAAATGGTTTGATGGCTCCATAACGGCTTAGGATATCTTTTTTTAGATACAGCTTACTGTCATCTTTGTATTTGCATTGGATTCAGAAGCGTGCAAAGCCTTTTGAAAAAGCTTTTATAAGTCAAATGGAGCGACAGGGGTGAAGTGGTCTCAGCACAATCCTCCAAGGATTACCACACAACCATCTTGAAAAAGTGGAAGTGGGTATCATCATCATCATCATCATCATCTGCACAGTGAGCTATGCGAAACCCAAAAATAGGAAGTTATCTCTACTTTCACTTTTTAAAACACAAGTTCCAAACTCGACGTTACTCTCTCCTCTTTTTGAACCAGGGTCTGATGTAATCATCGGTCGTACTACATCTTCCCGTCATGTGAAACAAAATCTCCATCTTTTTTATACTTTTTTTTGTAAAAAGAATCCTTTTTACCATTTACTAAATTTGATCTGATCTTACAACTACCGCCTGATCCCCATTTGTCGTTTTGCCTTCGTCGGAGAGGAAAAGGGAATGTGCTCATTTTACACCATCTTCCATTCTGATCCTTTCGGCCATTTGTATACTTCTTAACAATCTTAGAAGATTGTGTACATGGGCATTTTTCATGCTGCCGAAGTTTTTATGGCCTAACACAAAAGCAAGTAATTTTCTCTTTTTTTTTGTATTTCCCCTTGCTCGTTCTCCCCCTGAGGAAGCCAATGAAGCACGGCCGTTTACAGAATTGCTGTATTATTGCTCCATTCTTTCATTACAATTAAGCTAGCGCTGACCCAAGCAAATTAAAGAACGTCATCTGCGGCGCGACTTTTCCAAGAACTACAATGTGGAAGTTGAGCAAATAATGGAATTTTCTCTCACGGTACCAACTGAGAAAACATTCTGTTTTAATTATTAGATAAAAGTACAGAATCTTAAAACAGCTTTCTTGCTCATGAGCACTAACAATGATGATATCGAACAAGCCCAAATGAATCTATACCCACACAGCAAAATCACAATCAGTTAAAATAATGAAACCTTGCCTGATGAGTAGGCTTGAAAAGCAAGAAGCTCAATACACTAGTTGATTTTTACTTTCATGAGAGAAAGTAGAGTGTGCATATGAAGAAGAAGGTTTCATATTTCAGCGAGATCCAATTCTTTAGAAGAAAGCGCACTCTATACGCCAGTGCTGACTTTAGATTTGAGCATTTCTTTTCAGCTTGCGATTTACCCTTGCGCGGAAGTAGATGGTGCACGATGTAAAAAACGACAATGGAAAGTTGACCTGAATTCTTCTTTTGGTAGAAATGAACTAGCAGTTGAAACAGCAGCATCCAGGGAGCCAGGACAGCCGTTCTGCATGGCCCAGCACTTTCGCCTAATGACATCCTACAGGGTTCCATGTCTTCCCAGAGATTTTCGCCGAGATACTTCTGGGGCAAATCCAGACCATATCGTTGTCGCCTACAAAAAGCATGTAAGTTGTCGCATACACTTGCAAGCGGCTTCAAGTATGGAAAAAAACGTGATGAAGGTGAAGTACTTCCTCTTTTCAGTTTTTTACATGCCCAGTAAAAACTCCCGAACGGAGATTAACAACACAAGAGATTTTCAACCAATTAAAAACAATCGTACAGTCAGAATCTACAAATAATGATATACCGATAGGATTGCTGACAAGCCAGAAGAGGCCCGTTTGGGCGGATGAAAGGATAAAACTTCTTGCAGGTACCCATTGCAAAATTCGTGTTTGTGTTTGCATAACATGATTATGTTGGCTTAATATCGAAAAATGTTTGCCAATTTCCAGAGGATATAAACAAACAATCCATGGATGAGATTGAAACATGCAGCTTTATGATTTGTCTGGATGAACCTTTGCCATCGCAGTATTTTAATAGTCCGTACAACAAAAAGCGCAGGACAACTGCAGGTCACTGGGCAAAGTGAATGAAACAACCTACGCAAACTTACTACATACTATACATACATAACTACCTAATAATGTCACTGAAAAGTAGTGCATGTCGCTTTGAAAGAGTGTTGAAATCTGTTTGTATGTGTTACAGTTTGTTGTTTCCTCCGATGGCGTGGTTGGATTGTGCTATGAGCATTCACCAGCAGAAGGCATAGCCGTGATGAATTTGGTTGATGAATTTCTGGAGAAACTGCAAAAAGAAGCTACCAATGCGGAAACTAATGAATCTGCCACGGGAGCTGCTGAAGGGGCTGAGAATGCCAATGAAACGGAAGGCGATAAAGGACCTGAACCAATCCCTCAACCTATAAAACTAGAATGGATCGTGTCTACAGACTCACGAAATGCCATTCGGGAAGCTTGTGTTGAAATTGATAGGTCCGTAAGGAAAAAGCAGTGTAAAAATATGTCTAAATTGAAAATATAAGTAATGCAGAGTGCAGAGCCACAAACTTAACTTTCTGCTAATCCAAGGAATTCCTGTTTTTTGTTATGGACTACTATAATTCTAAATTGAGCTTAATTCTTCATTTCTCATAAATAGGCTGATTGAAGATTTGGATTTGATGGTGTTTCGCTTTGAAACATACGGGAAGAACTTCATTAAGAAGTGCAAAGTTAGTCCTGATGTCTACATCCAACTTGCCCTTCAACTGACTTACTTTAGGTAAGGGGGAAGATAAAATTTCTTTATTTCTATTCTGCGGTAAAATGATTTGCTGAGGGATTTCACTACTTAAAATGAAACCTGAAATAATAACAATACAGCTTACATGGGAAGATGGTGGCGACGTATGAAAGCGCTTCAACACGCCGTTACAAACTCGGTCGCGTTGATTGCATTAGGGCAACAACAATGGAGGCTCTGGAGTGGGTTAAGTCCATGTCCCCCAGCTCTGCGGATGATCAGACGGAGAAACAAAGGAAATTTCATTTGGCTGTGGAAAAGCAAACAAACATAATGGTGGACAATATACTGGGGGAAGGGATTGACGTACACCTGTTGGGACTAAAGCAGCAAGCACTGGAGTTGGGAATGGAAGTCTCTTCTTTGTTTCAAGATGAGACATTCCGGATTGCCAATCATTTTGCACTTTCTACGAGCCAGGCAATAAAGATTTATGTATTACTTAAACATTCCAATAGATCGTAAGCTGGGTTTTACTGCTTTTACTGCTGGATGAGATGAGCTTAGGAAAGCTTTAAGTCGGCTTTGTCTTCTTTCGTAACTGCGAAATTGCTTTCAACATTTTGATGTCAAAGTTGAGAGATGTGTTTCTTTCTGTGCAAATTGAAAAAAATACCTTTGTCAGATATTTTTCACTTGACGTCAGTCAGCATAGTATGTGGTAGAGTTAGATCATACATATCGCCAAATGCATTTAAGAATGTAAACAAGCTAGTCATTCTCGTGTGCGTGGAAAATGCAAAATTAGCTCCGAATGTGCGACTACTTTCAACTCCACCGAGCTTTGAATGAAAAATATTTCGTAGCATCGAGCCTTTTAGCAGTGCTTGTCCGCGTAACTTCTGCTCTGTAGCTTTTATATTTGTAATTATTTCGGTTCTTACTGTAGTCATTTTGCTCCTAGCACCTAATGACCTCCTAGCCCTAATGAGCTCTCATTTTTATTATGGTGGGTCACCCACGCGCTCTCTAATTGATTTAATTCTTCAAACTAAATATATAAGTACATGTAGTAGGGACAAGGCACGTTGTTGTATAACGTGACTTTGCATTTTATTATTTTCTCTGCTGTGTAATATCAAATGACGGGTTTTCTTGTGCATTCGAGTGTCCTGCATGACTTTCCTTGTAATTTGATTTGGTACATTTTTTAAATGTAATTTTCTAGGAAAATGCCTGCTCGTATTAAACAGATTTTTTTCTGCTCTTAATTTAGCTTCCGACAAAAAAGGACCACTTTATGGGATACGGGGCAGTGGTTCCTGATGGATACGGGGCTTCATATAATCCGCAAGCTGCGAGTATAATATTCTGCTTATCTTCGTTCAACTCGTGTCCTGACACATCAACGGTAAGCTTCAGCCAAAGTCTGCAAAGGAGTTTAGAGATGATGAAGCAAGTTTTGGAATGATCACCAGAAAATGCAAAAAACGTAGATGCAGAAGGTCATCTTTCCCAGTTCACTGGAGAAAATTATGTCATTCGCAGTAGTCTATCCATAATGTAAAGCATTTCTTTTAAATAGAGTCAAAGTTAAAATATGTCATATTCAATATTTACGACAAAAATGGCACAACATATCAATGGTACCAGCTAAATTCAAGTGAAGCATGTACGCATACATCAACATAGTATACAAAGTATTAGAAAAAGATTTAGAATATCTCATGAAAGGAAACAGAAATAGGTACACATATAATAATTATAATAGCACTAATAGTGCATACACGTAAGGAAGCATATCAATGTATCAAGCATATCAATTGTAATGCAATGTGAGAACGAAACCAAGGCACAATCCTAGATATCTTTCTTCGGCGCTTATTTATTAATGTACCTATACATTATATATCTGAGAATATCTAAATTTTGAAAATAGTGAAATTATAGTCACCAGTGAGTATAATAATTCTTCATGTATCTATGATTATTAGTTTTGTTAGAGATGGTGCTATTATTCTGATATGTGTCAACCTATATGGTGTAGACAAAAACTATATTTGCAAAAAATATCTAGCTAAGCTACAAATCATATTTAAATCAGAATTACTCTGACAAAAGAATATAATGCGGCAATTGGAATTCTAGAACCTCACATTATCCCAAATTGTGTGTGTATTTGAAAAAATCAATTCTGTATTATTAAATTTTATTTTATTAGTCCTACAACATGACAGCATCATGTTACCAATTTGTGATTCAATTTTCTTAGTACCTGTAGGTGATACCAAAAATACAATACCGTAAGGCGCTGTCAATGATGTGATTCTCAATAGTAAAGTGTATTGCAATTAGTAAAATCAAATATAATCATCAAAAATATTTATTGCCGATGCGAAATACATATATCGATATATCATATATATACATATATTACAAAAGTATAATGAACATATCACAAAAATTTTAACAATCAATCCAGTAATGTATATTTACTTAGAAAAACTAAATTATTATCTGACAATGATAAATACAAAAAATATATACTACATATCAAAATCTATGAAACTAGCAAATGTGTGTAATTCACGTTATAATAAGCCTAAAGTATAGCAAAAATACAAGTATGAATAGGACTATTCGGTTGGCTTTACCAAAAATAAATACATATCACACATTTCGATAAGAATGATTAATTATACTGCAGGCAGCAAAATACCGGTATTAAAACACAAAGTATGTATTGCTTGATCTCAATCTAATGCAAAATAAACGTTTGATTCATCATGATAAACCGATTACATTTGTGCTTGCTTTTATTGTATTTGTCATACATGTGCATAATTTTCAGAATTTATAATTTTAAGCGCTGTCATAAAAGTGACATTATTTAAAAAGGCAAGCATTGAGCTCGCACTCACCATCAAACATCAAAAGGGATGTTTGAAACCTATCATTGCCGAATTAATTACTTTATTCTGGGCTCTGAAAAAAATGGGTTTAGGACAATTCAGCATGGAAGTTTCGGCAAGCGGACATTTCAGCAGCGGATAAATCAGCAACGAACATTTCGGCAAGCGGAATTTTCGGCAGGTCGGACATTTCAGCAAGGGACATATCAGAAGAGTACACTTCAGCAAAAATTTTTTTGCTATATTTCATGATGTATATGCCACGGATCTTTTTTCTTACAATGTGATGTAATAGTATCTCATGTCTCTGAAAAATAATCAGAATGCCGCCAAAAAGGTTACCGCTGCATTTTGGGACATTGAATTGGTAATATTCGAGAGAGTTCAAATAGCGTGTGGATGTTAAAGGTACCTCTATTCCTTAGCAAGAAAAAAATGTTTGGCATACCAAACATCATAAAATATAGCAAAAGATTTTTCGCTGAAGCGTACTCTTCTGAAATGTCCCTTGCTGAAATGTCCGACCTGCCGAAAATTCCGCTTGCCGAAATGTCCGTTGCTGATTTATCCGCTGCTGAAATGTCCGCTTGCCGAAACTTCCGTG